>PVIW01003116.1:0-182252 GCA_004026585.1 Noctilio leporinus | reverse complement strand
CTTCTTCTTCTTCTTCTTCTTCTTCTTCTTCTTCTTCTTCTTCTTCTTCTTCTTCTTCTTCTTCTTCCTCTTCCTCTTCTTCTTCCTCTTCTTCCTCTTTTTCTTCTTCTTTTCTTTTTTGATAGCATGCCTGGTACTCCTATTGACTCAACTTTCCGGAGGAGTGGAAAGTGGTTTCAACTTGTCTGATCTATTCATAACGGTATCAACATACTCTATTGTGATTGCTATGTCTTGTTGTGGATCTCTTTGGGTTCATCTTGTTTAGACTCTCTGTAATTCCTGGTCTTGTCTGTTTCTCTGGTTTCCCAGGTAAGGAAAGTTTTCAGTCATTATTTCTTCCAAGTTCCTGCCTTCTCTGTTGGGGGTCCCCATAATGCAAATGTTTGAGCCCTTGGTGGCTTTCTAAGGGTCCCTTGGTTTGTTTAATTCTTTTCACTTTCTGCTGTTCTGATTGGTTGGTTTCTACTAGTCTGTCTTCCAGGTTCTTGATCCGTTTTTCTGTGTGAGCTCATCTGTTGTGGATTCCTTGCAATGTGTCTGCCATTTCACTTGTTGTATTCTTTATGTCTGCCTGGTTCTTCTTTCTTATGCTTTGAAATTCTTTGTTGACATTCTCCCTAAGTTTCTCTTTTCCACTCTCAAGTTTGGTGAGCATCCTTATGACTGGTGCTTTGAATTCTTTATCAGGCAACTTACTTGTTTCTGTTTCCTTAGGGTTTTCCTGGGAATTCTTCTTGTTCCTTCAGTTGAGAGATATTTTCCTGCCTTTTCGTTTTGTTTGACTTTCTATGCTTGTCAATACAAGTAAGACAAGATAGCTGCCTCTTCCATTGTGGGACAGGTGGCCTTGCACAGAGCAGGCTCTGCGTGGACCGCTTGTGCCAGGTGGCTGGCAGGAGAGGGTGAGCAGGTACCTAAGGCCTCTGGGCTCCAGCCCACTGAGCCGAGCTGCTGTGGGTGGGGAGGGCAGGTGCAGTAACGCCCTGAGCCCTGTCCACTGCTCCCTTTGTTCAGGCTGAAGTGGACCCAGGTGATGTGTGCCAGACACACACCAGGGACCCTGTGGGCAGACCAGAGCCCCTGAGTGGAGCCTCCACCCTCAGGAGCTGGAGATGGAAACCCTGGTGCTCCCAGGTTCCCTGACCTGCAGAGTTCCCGCAGCTCCCAGCCTTGTGCATGGCTGTTTGTTGCATGGAAGGTGGTCCTGTGCGGAAGCGGCCTCTCTGCAGGCTCCATGTGCCTGGTAGTTTGCGAAGCCATTTGGAGACGCAGCACTTCTGGGGGCTGCCTCCCCCCGCCCCCCAGCAGGCACTTCCCTCGCCTGGGGCAACAGCCTGCTGCCCAGCGCGGCTCCTGGCAGGGAGGTCAGGTAGTGTGGCTCTGCCCTGTTGTTTCCATTTGGTGCCACCAGCTCCTGGGGCCTGGGGACTTCCTGCCACTCCCCGGGGCCTCCCAGCTTCCCCTTGGTCTCTTCCTCCTGTTTGTTGTCAGAGCTGGCCACTCAGCACCAGGTTGTCTCCAGGAGTAACTGCCACCTGAACAGGTGCATTTTTTCATTTCACTCGTGGGAGGAGGTAACCTTAGCATGTCCCTGTAGCGCCGCCTCCTTGAACCCCTCCTGGAATTCCTCCGCACGGGTCTGCGCCGCACGTTTCCTCCCCAGTGCAGCGGAACACGGGGGATGGACCCGCCTTAAACCTGCATGAACGTAAGAGGTAGCTGGACTGGGACACAGCAGAGTCAAACCCCGAGGCAGGACTGACCAAGGGGAGGGTGCTGATGCCTGGTGGCGTTCTCTGATCCTCAGCCAGATGAGGGGACGCGTCCCTGGCCCTGAGCTGCTGGAGGTGCAGGCGGACTGCATTTTACATAAGCGCTTCACCCCTGAAACAAACTGACAATCCCACCAGGCACTCGGGGACCAAGGACTGTCTCTCTTGGCTGACTCGGGCTGTTGTCACCAGGCGCTGAGAGTCAGGGGAGGCCTCAGCAGCAGGGCCTGGGAACAAAGTAGCTCTCCGGTCTCAGCGGAAGCATTTGGGGGTCTTTGTGCAAACTCTCAGATGTGCTGCCATCGGGTCTGTGCGGGGACCTGGCCTCTCCCCACACGCCGGCCTTGCCCGAGCGTCCGGGCAGCTGGAATGTGAGGGCCGACAGGGGTCGTTCAGTGAAGGAAGTGACATTCAAGAATAAAAAGCCCAGAGAGAGACTCAGGAGGCCTGGGCCCCCAAATCAGCTCCCCTGGGCTTTGTAAGCCCCGGAGATGTTACTGTGGGTGCCCCTGGCATGCAGGTGGTCCCGGTTCCCTCATCTTTCTCCTCCCCCCTTGCACTTCCGTAACCAGGAACATGTGGTCCATTCCCTCCTGAGAGTGGCCCTGTCATCCAAAACTACACCCGATTAAAGTGATTTTCCAGCTGAGTATGCGTCGGGTGCCCAGTGTCATTCACTCTGGAAGGCGTGGACGGGGCACCCAGCCAGAGGCTGGTGCGTGGCTCCTGAGCTGCGTGCCCACGCAAGCAAGCTGTTCCTTGGGGGCGGATTTATTTCGAAGAAACAGAAACACTCCCCGGCACAGGGTGTAGGGCGAGTCCGCTGGCCCGAGCTCCTTCAGTCTTTTCTATTTTAATGATTCAGAAGGTCAATCCAAGATATGGGGGAGTCCACCCTCCTTGATCCTTCAGCCCCGGGGTTCGGGTGTGAGCCTGGCTTTCTGCTTCCCGATCCCAGAGGACTTTTGTTAACCAGACCCAGGTCTGAGCCTGGGCTTTTATTACGTGAAAGAAAAATCCTCGCATCCCTGAGATCCAACGGCTGGGGCCACGAGCGGGTCCACGGAGGGAGATGGAGCTGAGCGTGAGGGGCCTGGGCATCGCGGGACGCAGAGCGGAGAAATGGGTTTTCCCTCGATGAGCTGAGGACCCCCAGGGTCACAGGAGGCTGAGTTGGCAGGCTCCTCCTGCCTTTTAGAGAGACGTTGAGAGTCTTAGCTGCAGTGGGGGGCCGGGAGCCCATCTTGGTCAAACCTGCCCCGTCCTGCCCGAGGGCCACACCAGGAAAGCTCACAGCCCGGGCCGGTTGGCAGCGAGGTGCTGGCCCCACGGCCCCCAGCTCTGGGTGCGGGGTCCCCAGGGGCGCAGGGGTGGGCGGCGGCCGCGGAGCAGGTGCGCCCGTCACCTGAGCCGGCGAGCCTTCCCCGGGGCTCGGCCAAAACCACAATGCACTTGGCCCCGGGCCCGTTTTCCCCTTAAAACTTCAGGCCCGTGAGTGTTTTCAGGGGAATCTAATCCACATGTTTTTATTCATTTGCATCGAGCTCGCAAAAATGTTGTTTTTAAAGCAGGTGGTGGATGGCCAAGAACCACCTCCTTCTTTATTCTGCTGTTCCCGCCTCCTCTTCCTCTTTCCTCCCTTCACCTCGACCTCCGCCATCTCCTCCTTCCCCTCGGCCTTCCTTCGCAGGGGAAGAGATGACTTTCCCCAGTTTTTTATTTGTCTATCTAACACTAAGCTCCTGAGCCCCGTTGGAAGTCAGTATCCATTGATCCGAATAGGGGCGTTAGGTGGCTTCTTCCAGGGCAATAGTTCTGACGCCACTACTGGATGCCCTAGGGGTCATGCTGCTTATCACGGGGTAACGTGGGCCACGTTACACGAGGGTGGGGGTACAGCCGGGAAGGGCCCCTCGAACAGCGCGTTCTGGAACTTCGAGGACAGGGTGCATGAGTGCAGACGGCTGAGGGCCGTCACTGACACAGGAGCCTGGCCTCAGCATGCCATCGGCAAGCACAGGGGACTGTGCCCTGGTCCCGGCCCGCTCAGGGGACCAGCACACACGGGAGGGTCAGGGTGGGCAGATGGCACTCCGTCCACTGCAGGGATGAACCAGAAAGAAAGGTTGGGTGGTGGTCCAATGCTCTTTGAACCCAGAGACCACACCCTCCAATAAATGTCACCCTTCGGTGGTCTTCAATACTCCTCTTTACCCCCCTGGAGAGGAGCTGGAAGAGAGGCCTGGGTCCAGACTGCCCAAGCCCAGAGAGCTTTTATTTTTCCCCAGTGAAAAAGAGGCCCCATATTTTTCCTCCTCCTCTTTCCCTCAGGGCACACAGATCAGGGTTCCATCAATAAGAGGTGCTCACCGGTTCCGTGACGCTGAGTGTCCCTTTAGCCTGCCCCTTGGAAGGTACAGGGAAGCGTGCAGGGTTCGGATTGAAAACCTGGAACTGGAGTTCTTTTCATGAAGCAGTTTAATTTCCTGGGCCTGTTTCAGAGGGGAACTCCCCCTCCACCTCATTTTGCTGTGAAGTTGGGGGCGCATTCCACAACGGGGCTCAGAGACGTGGCCCAGGCTGGAGACCTGGCTCTGCTGGGCGTGGGAGCCGGACGATGGCTGCAAATGGTCGTTTCTCTGGGACTCATTTTCATCGTCCTCAAAATGGAGACCCAGAGGCCACAGAACTCTAAACGCACCTAGCTCAGCTGACCTCATTTTACAGATGAGCAAACAAATTCATCTTTACACCATTCGCACACAGATAGATCCTTAAGGAAGCCGGTAGGCACAGCGGGTAGGTAGCACATGGGCCCCTAGGTCAGGCCGTCTGGGTTCAAATCCAGCCTCCGTTAATTACTGGCTGTGTGACTTCCGGCAAGTTACTTAATCTCTCTGAGCCTCGGTGGCTGCATCTGAGAAAAAGGATGATAATATCAATACCTACCTGCCTCCCAGACTGGGAAGAAGCAGCACTATGTGGAAAGAACTTGGAACAGCAGCAAGGCCATAACTTTATTATTGACCCAAGTGGTGCAAGGTAGCAACTGCGGTAACAGGCACTGCAGCCTGTCTTCCGAGGGCCGGCGAGCACGTTACATGCATGTGAAACACGGACACAAACAGACAAAAACCTGTCGCTGGACCCTGCACCCGGCGATTAATCTGGAATGAGGGGAAGGGGACTAGGGTTCCGTAGTTTGAAAAGCACCGCAGACCAAGTCTCTGCAGCCACTGCCTGGGGACATTTTTTCTTTTTTCAAGAAAAAAAAAAAAAAGTAAAAGCACAATTTGTGTCATCTTTGTGTGAACACGGTATTCTTAACTACCGATCGAGGTCTCATTCTCTTGTAAGGGGCATTAAGTTGCTTTCCATTGTTATTCCCACGGGAAGGATGTAAAAAATACATTTTTTTTTTTTTTTGCTATTCTGTTCCTTCTATGAAAGCTCCTAGTGGGGGCTGAGCTCAGGCACACTGGGACTTGTTTCAGAAGAAACAGAACAGCCCCCCACCCACCATCCCCCCCTGACTCCCCGACCCCCCCTGTGCAGAGAGACACATCTGCTCCTTCCAGTCATTATCATTTTAATGTACAAAATGACATTATGCTGAAAAGAAGGGGTTCATAAATTATATCTGATTTTAGAAAGTTTTCGAGCCATTGTATAAATGACAGATCTATAAAAGAAGAGTGAAAATGAATTTCAAATTAAAAAAAAAATAATTCCATGTTTTTGTGGCAAGCTTAAAAAAAAAAAAAAAAATCATCCTTGGAACAAAATGTTTCTGAGGAGGGCGATCCTGGCACCCGTCAAACTGAGAGCTGCCTGGCGGGAGGCAGAAGGCTCCGAACTGAAGGGAAATCCGGGCCCATCACAGGGGCAGCGGGTCACGGAGCTGCAGTGCCCGGAAGCCCGGACACGGTCCCAGTGGCCGGAGAAAGAGCAGCTTCATTACCCAGTTGGAGGGAGGCAGACGTTGCTGGGGGGGTTGGAAAGGACGATTTGCAAAGGTGCTTCACCAGCCTCAAGGCGTAGCTGCGCCTGATGGATGGAGTCCTGCTCCGAACTTCTCAAGATCTACGTTTTCGTTTTGGACTTGGAGGTAGCAGCACAAACTCGGTCGGTTCTTCTCTTCTGTTCGTACCTTTTGGGAGAAATGTTACCCTGAACTGTCTTCCCCGACCTTCTCATTGAGGTCCAGGGACTCTGGAGCTGGTCTGAAGGCCCAGGGTGGCCCTGAGGGAGGCCAGGTCACCAACCAGGGCAGGGAGGCCCCGGGAGAGAGCGGGAAAGAGAGGAGGCAGGTGTCCTCTCCCCCAGGCCTGAGGGTCAGAGAGAAGAGGCTGATACTGAAATCACAGTGAAGCGACACACGGTGGAATCCTGTAATGTCGAGGGGTTGATGGGTCGTGCCAAGGTTAGGGGGCTCCTTCCAGAAGCCGTGAGGTGTCTTGGTGGCTGAAGGTGGCCAGGGCGGTGGCGTGCAGAAGCCGCCACCCAGCTTCCGGCTCTTTCCGTAACTCCGCCCCATGTCTGAGATGCCCTGATCCAGCTAGGTGGGCTCCTAGGGGTGGAGGAGAGGGGGGCAGCGATTATGAGTTTAGCTTGGAACCGCCCAACAGAGTTGCCACCCCTCTGTAAGCAACACGGGGACACATTCAAAGCAAAGCGCCATGAGGGCAGGGGCTGTGTGTTTTGTCCACAGGCCTATTCTTGACACGTTCTGGATGGACCTATTGGCTCGATGGATGGTTGCAAGATGGGTGGATAGACGGATGAATGGTTGGAGGATAGGTGAATGGATGGATGGATAATTATGGGATGGATGGGTAGATGGAGGAATAGATGGATGGAGAGGATCTTTCCAACTCTTGGTCTGGAATCAAGAGACCGCTCTTCTTGTGTGTTCACCCCTAGAACTGCCCCATCAGCAAGGCCCTGTTTTTCATACCTCTTTTGCAAATGAGGGAGCTGAAGGATGGTACAGTTAGAGGACACGTCTTAGGTCCCACGGGGGAGTGAGAGGAGAAGCAGGCTGTGGTTACCAGCCTCTCCCCTGGGGAGCCTCGGTGCCTCCCAGTCTCCGGGTGCTCATGAGGATGGATGGGGTTACCCGAAAGAAGGGGGATGTGCCAAAAGGAAGAGAGCCCAGAGCTAGAGAAGGAAGCAAAGACACATGTCCCTGCCACCCTCCAATGTCCTCCGAGGCTCTGGACAGAGAGTATCCCGGGACCCCTATGAGAAGCAGAATCCCAGTGTTAGGGAATCTAAGCTAAATGACCATCCCCGGGATTCTGGCTTGGAAATTGTCTTTTTCCTCAAGAGAGGAGAATGGGGGTATTGATTGCATTTATTTCCGCATGACACAAAAGGTAAATTAATCCTTTTAGAACAGAAAACATGTTTTTATTACATTCTGAGTAATTTCCTTTGAAAAAGAAAAACATTTTTTAAAGGCCCTGGCAGTAAAACTAGATTTCTCCCCACATCTCAGATGAGAAAGTGTGTCATTATTCATGCATAATCTGATTCCGCATGATTCCTTGTTTACAGTTTGTTTTTTCGTATTTCCTTATGTAAGCAAGAATTAATACAGTCAGACATGAAAGAAATAAGCTAAATTATTTTTACTGCTTCTCTTTAGGACGTACAATACGTCTTCTTTAACTCTCAATGACATGCAAAACAGTCGGAGAAAAGCACAAATAAATACCTACGGAAACAAAGACAAATATCCCAGGCAGAGGGGGGAGTGTGCCTTGCAGTGTGGGCTCGTGGGCTCCCTCCCACTCTGCAACCCCAGCTGGCTGGGGACCGGGACAGTCTGGGACTCACCGTGGGGCTGCCCTGCCACTCCCCCCGGCCCATCGGTGCCAGCTCTCCCTGGCATACCATCCCAGCCAGCCTCTCAGCAGAACTGAGAGCAAAAGAAACCTCCAGACGGGCACACGTCCTGCACATCTGGGATGGTGGCTCCGTGTGGGGAAATGCCCAGGGTTTGCTCGGTCTCTACAGTTCAATTCCAACCGAGGGCGCCCCCAGTGCACCCCATCCCAACATGACCCTGAGGGCAGCGTTCCCCTAAATCCACACCCTGGACAGCTCTTCGGCCTCCCCCCGCCAGTCAGCCCCAGGTGCTTCTCTGTGTAAAGAGATTTCAAATCCAGTTTTATACTTACTTTCCTGGTCCTCTTTTCCTGACACCCTGAGTATCTCACATTTTGCTAACTTAATTTCCGTGGGCAATTCTGCACCTGCGATGTCTGTTTAGAAATCGAGTTTTCCTTCTTAATTCTTATGTCACATACTGTTCCTTTGTGGCCGACATGATAAGAAAAACATGGAAGGCTTTTCTTTTTCATTTTCTGTGGGGGTGAAATAGCGTATCTACCAAGTGTGGCGGTAACAAGGCTGTAAAGTTTGACCTTGTGAGCCCAGAATACTACGGCCGCTGGGAGCTCCAGCCCCCGGGATGCTCGGCCTGCCTTCCCATCCCACCAGCCCCCCTGCCCTCTCTTTGAAGAGGCAGACTAGCTTTCTTTCCACTCCAACTCAAATAAAGTTTCTTCCTTGTCATCTGTTCGTGGGTCTCAGGCTCAAAGGACAGTTGGACCTTACACAGCTAGACACTGTGGTGAAAGTGACATGAGCTATGACCGTAACTCACGGAGTCTTTATTTATCAGGGGTGGCCTGTTCTAAGCTGTACTTCACTTACCCCGCACCCCCAGAACCAACCTTCAGTCCAGGCAATAGGGACCCCTGTGCATGTGTGCACTAGTGAGTGTATACGAGTGTGAGTGCATGCATGAGTATGTATGTGATTACATGCACGAGCATGTGCACATGTAAATACATGTGCATGCATGCATGCATATGTGCATATGAGATCATGCATGAGCATGTGCATTAGTGAGTACGTGCAAATGTGTATGAGTATGTGCACGTGTGAGTGCATGCATGTGTGCGTGCATGAGTGACTCAGCATGTGTGAGTGTGTGTATGAGTGTATGTGTGTATGTTCGTGAGCTCTGCCTGGCTCTTTGCTGACTGTGCCAAAACCTAGGGTGAGGAGTCTCTGGGACAAGGGATTATCTCTACCTAGAACTCATGTCCCCTCTTTTCAATGACACTCAGGGTGCCCCAACCTCAGAATTCCTATACGTGCCTCTTTCTTGAGTCTGTCCCCTCAAGGGGGAATTGCACTCCCAGGGGGTGCCCCCAGATGCAAGAGGTGGCTTTGCACTGGGGGTGGGGCGGGCTTGGGGCGGACGCGTGCATGGACCACAGGCAGGTAGATCGCCCACATGAGGGTCTTTTGTGTACCCTTTCTTCAGCCCAGCAGCTGTCAGGCGTGGCCCCTCACCACATCCTGTGGCGTTTTTCTAGGATTACCTCCATCTATGGAAGAAGCAGCTGAACGACATAACCTCTCCACATGTGCTCATTGAGTGGATGGGGGACAAGATTTTAACTTGGACCAAATGACCTCAGGGCCTTCCCTATATATCAGATTCCTCTGTGGCAGGAGGATAGCTTCTTATATTGCACAGTAAATGAAATAAGGTTAAAAAAAAAAATGAGTCCTATACTCAAAATGAGCCCCTGATAAATCCTATGGAATTCCATAGAAAGCACAGAATATGTCATTTTGTCAACAAAAAATGCCACCGCATTGTTTTACTGCTGCCGCTTTGATCTCCTTGGTCCTTCATTGGAAGACATCACTGTTTCTTCAACTGAACCCTAGACGAAGTGGTTGCCTTGGTGTAGTGGCCTTGCTCTGCCAAAACCAAGAAGGGCGGGAGGCGTAGAAAAGCCCATTTAGTTATTTATGTCCACCATGGAGAGTTTGTGTAAGTTAAAAGGTACATGTGGTTTACTCCCCCTAGTTCTTGGTTCTACCAGTAAAACAAAGGGACAAAAGAGCAGAAACGACATAAACACTAGGAAAGTCTAGTAATCTTGTAGCGAAGGGTTGGCGACCTTGTTCTGCAAAAGGCCAGGCAGTAAATAGCTTAGACTTGCAGGCCAGGTCGCCATGTTGCCCCTGTAGTGATTCTTCAAATCTGCGTGGTACCATGACGGCAGACAGTGAACGATCAGCACCGTGCCCCAATAAAACCGATTTACCAACAGAGGCGGCCGAGTAATTGCTGGTCCAGTCTACCTTGGGCTGAATCTTTATAATCATCCCCCCATTCCTTTGCCCATCCATCCACAAACCCACCTAGCCAGTCGCCGGCTAGCCACTTTCCGATTCAAAGCCAATCCATTGCAGGCCTAGCGTCCGCACGGAGCACAAACACCTTTATGAGCTGGCGTATCGTTGCTTTCATTTATTCGAGGCTGGGAGGCCTGTGGTAATTGTGGCTCTGCTCCTGTGACTGTCACTGAGATTAGTGATGCTGAAGCAAGTCCCCAGACTCAGGACATCCTTCCTTTCACATCTGATTGCCTCCTACACCCACGTTCCTTCCTAGCTGCCTCTATGACTTCTTAATTCTTCCTTGAGCCAGAGGGAGGAAAAACAAACAAAGAAGAAAATCTCCTTAAACTTGCGGTTGGCCACTTGAAAGCCCTCTGCCCAGGTGAGGAGGGAACAAACAGGGCCTTGGACAGGCAGTCGCTGCACCCCTGCTCCACCCACGGGCCCTCTTCCTTTCAGAGTCTGCCAGAGGCCAGGGGCTCCCCGCTGCCGCCTACTGAGCCGTAGTATTTGTTGGACCTTTTCGTTGGTCCCAAGCCCTCTAAGTGCTGTCATTGGTCCCCCCCGTCCCCAGAGTGATGTCCTTAGACCATATTCAGTCCAGCAGAAAGTCTGAAGGCTACCGCAGGCCTGCAGAAGCTGCACGGGTGGCCGGGGACACAGCCTCCTGCTCTCCCAAAACCAAGGCGTTGCCCGCCCTGAAAAAGGAGGACTAGAAAGATGGAGGGATAGAGGTGGACGCTCTGGGTGCATGTGTGAGGTGGTGCAGACAGGCTGGTGCTCAGGGTCACGGCTGTGTGGTGGGGTGGCCAAGTCGGCCCGAGCCATCGGCTGGCTGGGCCTTCGGGCGTGTGCGAAGACCCCTCGGTTTGAACAGGTGCTGAAAGACGGAGGAAGCCAAAATATTTTGCTCTTTCTGGGTCAGGAACTGTTTGCCGTTGGAAACATCTGCGTGGGCTAAAAACGTAACAGACGTGCAGCCGACGGTGGGAGCTGTCTTGGGCAGGGAGCCCCCCCCGAGGACCCCAATAAAGTCATTCTCTTCAGGACGAGCCCTTTGCTTGTGGCCACGGTGACGGGCCATGAATTACCCGTCGGTGGCTGAAAGGGCAAGGTCACCTCAAACAACGCTGCCCTTCGACCGGAGCTAAATCAAGCCTGTCCCCGAATATCATGGGTGGGGGGTGGCGGGGGAGAGGTGTGTGCATGTGTGTGTTTGGAGCGAGGTGCCGGGGTGGGCCTGCTTCGAGAGCAAAACTCACCATAATTAGAGGAAACGCTCCAAGTTCATTTCCTCAGACAAGAGCGAGTGAGAGAGAAAGAGCGTAAAGACTAGATGTTTAGACAGGCCCGCCAACCCCCGTGTGACCTTGCTCTGATATTTCACCAAACATTAATCTTCTTGCCAGCAGTTGCAACGGGATGGCGCAGGCCGCGGGGAGGGAGGGCGAGTAATCCCATTGTTCGCCCTTCTCCGCGCCGCGGCTGTGCCAGGCGGACGGGGCGGGTGGGCGCGTTGACGCGCTGTTCCTCCGCTTTGGCGAGGCAGACGGGGAGGCTGTGCAAACGGGCCGTTCCCGAGGCCTTATTCACACCTCCTCACAGCTCACGTTCGCAGCGGGCCAACACGTTAGGAAGAAACCGTGAAAACCCCCCTCTAGTTTGCCTCTGACTTAGAGCTTTTAAAAAAGAAGCCGTGAGTGTACCCCAGGGACAATGGCTTTTGAGCCGCAAAAGGGCACAAGGTGTTGGTGATGTCTTCCTTCCAGGCTGAGAAGAGCTGGATCTCTTGCCCGGGCACCGTCCAAGGCCTCCGGCGAACACCAAAGTGGTGGGTGTTGGGGGAGGGACCCTCGGTGCCTCGGGGAGGCTGATGATTTCTTCTCCTCTTGTCGGGGGAGCAAAATTCAGTGTGAAAAGCCTCCATTTGGGAGCGAAGGGGAAACGGAGGGTTACACACCCCACTATTTCAAGCGGAACGGGAAAGCTATCTCTGTCCTTCCCGAGTCAAGCGGGACCCTTACCCGCAGCCCGGGACGCACGGCTTCCTGCTTGCCGTGGCTTCCGAAGGGAGACTCAGCCTTCTGCTCCCCGCGGCCTGGCCGGCAAGGAGGGGCCGCGGCTTCCTCGGTGGGATGTTCGGGTCAACTGGGGAGCTTCCTTCGCAGCCGGGCCTCCTCTGATGGACACGATGAATATTCGCCCCCAGGAGGAGCGTGGTGGGAGGGAAGCTGCTGGACAATATTGGTGTCTGCAGGATATGCGCACACCTGGGCCCCTCGGTTCTCTCGCCAGGGGCTTGGCGGCCTATGTGATCTCAGTCCGGGCCTGTGTGGACCGCAGGACATCAAAGCAATCACGTTTTGGGGAAGGGCGCTGTGTCCTTCCCAAGGGGAAAGGGCCATCCGCAACGATAGAAGACACACTTTTTAAATTAAATTGGTTAATAAGGTTATACAGGTTTCAAGGGCCCATTTCTATGGTTCATCTTCTGTATATCGTGTGTACGCCCCACCCGGGGTCGTACCATCTTCCATCACAGTGTACTTGACCTCCTTTCCCCTTTATCACCCCCAGCCCCTCCTCTCTGGTCACCGCCGCACTGTTGTCCGTGGCCAGGAGTTCTTGTTTGTTTGCTTTTCTTATTTGGCCTGAGGGTTGTCGCTTTCCGTTTTCTATTTCACCAACCCCAGTCCTCTCCCCTTACTGAGCTCCTCTGTGGTCCCAGCTTCCACTGGGCACCATCGCCAGCCTCGTCCCTGGGCGCGCGCCTTGGTTGCCCAGAAGCGACACGCTTGAGGACAGGACCTCACATTCTCTCCCTTCATCGAACAGCTGGCACGGGGCATGTCGACCTTGCTCCCGGACCACCCATGAGCCGGGGTGCGGAGCTGCCGTCACGGTTTGCTGTCACATGAGCCATGGGTGTTGCCCATCATCCCTGCGCTGGGCGCTCAGTGCTGCCCTGGCAGGTGCGAGGGTCCCCAGGACACCCCTACTGGCTACTTCCAACAGCCCAAGACTCATCCCAGGAAAATCTTCAAAGTTTTGCCAAGGGAGGAACTGCATTAGTTGCATAAATGCACAAGTATGTTTTCTGATATTGAGGGAGGAGACGAGGCGATGCCATGCTGCTGTGTCTATGGCTAATTTAAAGAATAATGTGACACCTTCTTCCATGGGCACTTTAAAGAGACAACCTTCCCCAAATAGACACGGAGGGCGACTGTGTGAGTGAGAGGGGCCGAGTTCCCAAGTGAGGAGTGTCCCAGCACTGGCTGGACGGGCCACCTGCTGCTGGGATGTCCCCCGCCCCCGTGACCCGCCCCCGCCCCCCACCGCAGCCCAGCTGACACGTGACAGAGGCTCACAAAGGGAAGAATTCCTCAGGCTGGGCGCTGAGCTTGTTCATAATTTGTCACATTGTTCCCCCATTTTGCTGCACGTATGAGATATGTAAGACCCCCGACGGCTCCGGAGCCCGCTGCCGTGACTGGGCACAATGGGGACGGGAGGAAGCTGAATTGTGGCCGTAACCTGGGGTCCTTTTGCCTTGGTGACCACCGAGGAGACGCTTCGAGCCGGCAGTGTGGGCCTTTGTGAGCGCAATTATAAACGGGAGCAGAAGGGCATGCGCGCTCGCAACCCGTTAGCGGAGGGTGTTTCTGGGGCAGTGGGAAGGGGAGCCCGCGGTTTGCAGCACAGCCGTGCTCGTTTGGAGACTTGTGTACGCAGAGCCAGCAGGACTTGTGACGGGCAGGGCCTGGATCCGGTCACGGGCAGGTTAGCTGGGCCCTCCCACCCGCGCAGGCGCTGCACCTCCAGACAGCAAGCAGGCAGGAGCTGACCCTGTGAGGGATGGCGGCCACCTGTCCTGGCCGCTGTGGTCACTGTGGCTGTAGTCCTTGTCCCAAACGGCCCTCTTCCCAGACGGCGCGTGCCCTGAGCACCTCGCCTCCCCCCGCCGCGCGCCCTGCTGGTTAACTTTCTCGGGAACCCGCGGCGGCGCGGCTTGGGCGTGGAGCTATTTTGTGGCTCAGTTTTCCTCTCCGGAGAATGGGCGGACACCTGGAGCTATCCTACCGTCTCACACCCTTGCTCTTTCCTCTCTTTCTCTCCTAGTGTTTTCATACTACAGCAGGTGTGACACGCGCGAGACGCATCACAACTACGTAGGCTGTTAAGCGTAAGAGGAATACGCACCACGCACATCCCACTCACGGACTGGAACGAGAACGTTGCCACTAGGGTACTAGTGTCCCCCTAGGGTACTAGTCCTATCCCCCTGCCTCCCCACGTCCACAGCAGTGACCAGAATACGTACACACGTGCCTAAGTCAACAGATTGTTTTGAAGGGAAATTTCAAGCACGGACAGCAGTGGAGAGACTCCGCGAGACCCACCGCCCACCGTCAGCAATGGTCACCTCCGGCCCGGCACTGCGTCCCCGCCACCGCCAATGCCAATTCGAATGCCGATCCATTGCATTGCTTTATTTCCTCTGGTAGGAAGCCCTATTTCCTTGCTTTTCTTCAGAGTGGTGCCGCAAATGAATACATCCCTACATCTGGTCATTTTTAGCTTCCCTTCTGCGTATAGTTTATGTGAATCGGGATTGTTTTGGTAGGTCTTTGGTGATTTGCTTTTCATTTCAGCCTTGTGTTCTAGATTTCAACCTCCGTTTTGCTGCTGGGTAAGTATTTCGTTTATCAATTTTTCGTCACCGATGGCTTCATGCTCCTGAGCATGGGCGTTGAGTTGACTCCTACTGGGAAATTTTTAATAAGTGTTACCAGTATTCATAGACATGCCCTCTGGAATATAAGTGCATGAGTTTCTCTAGAGACCAAGAGCCAAGATTTTAGTCTTCCTGTATGTGCCTTTCTTTCTTCTTTTTAAAAAATCCCCACCTGAGGTTATATGTTTACTGATTTTAGAGGCAGGGGTGGGGGAGAGGGGGTTACATGAGAGGGTAACATCAACCCGATGTCCTCTGCTTGAGCCGTGATGGGTGATAAAACACACAACCTACGTATGTGCCTGACCGGGAATCGAACCCGCAAACTTTTGGTGCATAGGACGGCACTTCAACCACCTGAGCCATCGGGCTAGGGCGATTACCTGTTTACCTTTACAAGATGATGCCAACTTGTGTTCTGACGTGGTTGTTTGCTTAATTCCCACACTGGCGTTTGAGTTTCTACTGCCTCACATTATGAAACTTCATAATGTCAGACTTACACATTTTGCCAATCTAACACATACAGAAGAAACCGTTTGACTCCGGTTTTCATCTTTCTTTCCCGTCGACCACAACGATCGAGCAGGAGCTCCATTCTCGGTTGGCCATACATGCTTCCTCTGCTGTGAAGTTCCCATCCATGTCGGTCACCTAGGTTCTGTTGACTTATTTTTCTTACGCTCCTTAATTTCCAAGAGTTCTTTAAATATTCTAAACCCTAAACTTGTGTTCATGGATCACCTGGCCTGGAAGGTAAGGAATGTACCCGAACGGCCAGAAGGGGAGGGAGTGACGGAGTCCAGGTGGGAGTTGTTAGAATAAAGGTTCTGTTTGTCAGGATGGAAAACCGAGGCACACCTCTCTCATTAAACTCATCTGGCCAGGCCACATGGGGCTCACCTTCCCGGGACCCGTCCTTCCTGCTGCCCCTCCCGCGCTCTGCCTCACTGGTCCTCCTGCCTGGGAACCTGCTTCCTCCCAGGGTGTCAGCATCTTGGTCACGCCTCAGGGCCCTGCAGACCTGTTGCCCTTCCCAGCAGCCTTTTCCCGACTCCGGGAGGAATAAATCTATCTTTTGGGCTTTGTTCTTTTGCTGCTGCTGCAAACCCGCTGGTGGCCCTCTGCCCTGTCCTCCTTGTGTTGGCCTTGCTGATGGGCATACAGTCTAGTTTTGATCTTGCTGTCACCAAGCTCAGTGACCAGAGACCCCTCCCTTTCTCAATCTGAGCCCCCGTTTTCCCATCTCTAAACAAAGGGGGTTTGGCTAACATCCTAGCCATGATCTGCCCTATTGCAGTTAAACATATTGAGTTCACACATCACATATCATTTTTATCTTTCTGCCCAGGCTCATCCTAAGTACATATTGACTGTTATTATAATCTAAATAATCATCATTTGCCAATAAGCATTCACTCAGTCCTAGAGGGTGTTTTATGTAGGCTATAAAAAAAGGGGGAGAAAAAGATGGAAATTGGAGACTGTAAGTTAATAGTCTCAGTTTCATTACCTACTTTGTTTAGATTCTTCTTGAATATCTATTTGGGGACTTCCCTGGGTCTGATCATATGTGCGGCTACAGACTGCTTTTTTTCTTTTTTTTCTCTTTCCTGACCAGGGCAGCAGTCAGCCATGTGAGTCTGCCAGGATGTGTGCTGCTAAGTAACCTTGTCATTAGCTTGACTCCACCAGTGGCCTGATGACCGGTTACGGATTTTCTAGCCTTTTCTGTGTTGCTGTTGCAGGCTGATTTAACTCGATGGGTCTGGGGGCGCCCGGAGAGAGAGGCAGAATCGCCTCCTTGCCTGGATGCCTTGCTGGACACCACATTTAGAGTTGTGGCTGCAGTCCGAAAGGAGGTTCATTCTGAGATGCCATGGAAAAAGATACATGTCCTTGTCCTTGCTGCAGGGGTCTCTGTGGGTCATGAAAAGCCAGTGTTTCTTGGACATCCGCTTGGCCCCAGCATTCTTACAGACCCAAGCCATGATCTCTGCTCTCGGGAGCTTCCAAGAGTGATGGTACTGGCCCTGTGCCCCGGGGTGCTCGGAGCCCAACTTGGCAAAGCTGCTGAAAACAGCACTCAGAGTGCTGGACCCGTACTCAGCTCTGCGTCACGGCATCAGGGAAGGCCTCTCCGGAGAGGTGGCGTTGGAAATGGATCCTAAAGGATGACTTGACATTGGCCAAGGGGAGGGTGACGCTTGAGAGAGGTGGAAGAGCGCACAGGGTTTCCAGCTGTGTGCACAAGAAACACAGAGCTTCTTATTTTCCATACGAACACTGCAAACCTACGTTGGACCCACCCCATGTGTCAACACAGGCACATAAAGAATATTTCCACAATGCAAGAGGCTCAATGGACCTCAAAGTAGGAGGCGTGCCAGAGATGGGAACATGCCAAGAAAGTAGCAGTGGTGCTCAGGTTTGAACCCCCACCAGAGGACAGTGGACGAGCCAAGATTTCCAGGCAGGGGACATTAGTGTGGGTGGCAATCTCAAAGGCAGAGGTCCAGCAGAGGCTGGGGTGGGGAGGGTCCCTAAGAAGTCTCCTGGGAGAGCTGAGAAAAGACAGGGCCAGGGCCTGGAAGATGGAATGAAGGAAGATAACATGAGAGAGGTTTAAGGGCAAAAATAAATAAAGCTCAGTGGCCATCCCGGAGAGGACAGATTCCTCACTTTGTTCTCCACGTGGCTCAAGGCAGCCTCTGCTTTCAGAGCTCCTCTTCCGACACTGTCTCCTTATTCATCCACCCCGATCCAGGGCTCTCCATGCTGGTTCTCAGATACGCAGTGTCGTCAGCACCTTCTGGACATTGCAGTTGACCGCTGTGTGTGTGGAGCCCCCTGCCCCAATTCTTAGTCACAGGGCTGACTCCCTGCTGGGACCTGGACCTCCATGTGTCATTTCCTCGGAGATGTCTTCCCTGTCCCCTCTCTGTCTTCCCATCGGATGTGGTCCAGAGCGCCTCATTCTCTGCTCTATCATTCATTTCCTGCTTATGTTTACTGATTGATTACGCTTGATTGTCTACTTAATACTTACCACCTTGAAAGGTTTTTTTTTTTTTTCTTTTTTAAAATCTACTTATTGTACACGTATTTAGTTCTCATCTTGCTTTCAAGGAGCTAAGTTCCATGAGAAGGGCCACCATGTTCCACAGCTTTTTGTGTTGTTGTTCAAATAAAGTTTCTATTTTAAAACAGTTTGGGTGTCCAGAAAAGTGACGAAGTGGTACAGAATTACCAGGGACCCTCCCCTCCCCCACAATTTGCCCTATTAATAATGTTTTGACTTAGCATGATACATTTGCTCAAGCAATATTGATTTACTGTTACGGATTTAGTATTATGAACAGAAGTCCATACTTTATTCAGAGGTCCTGCGTTTTTATTGAAGGTCCAATTTTTCTGTTCCAAGATCCCAGCTGGGTTCACGTTGCATGTAGCCATTTGGTTCCTTGAGGGGCCCGTTGACTCTGACAGTGTCCGAGACGTGTCTTATTTTTGAGGACGTCTTCGACGGTTTCGAGAACTAGTTGGGTTGATTGCAAGATGCCTCTCTATTGAAATCTGGCCTTTTTTCATGATTCGACTGGGTGTGTGCGTTCTTGAGAGGAAAGCATGGAGGTAAAATGTCATTCTCGTCCTATCATCTCAGTCACCCACTGTCCAGGTGTCTTCACAGCGGGTGAAGCAGTGTTTGTCAGACTGGACCCACCCCCCGCCCCTTTACGGCATATTTGGAAGGAGTTACCTTGGGGCCTGGGTGTTCTGCTCCGTTTCCTTGGGGGTGAAGTCTCCCCATACGTTATTTGGAATTCTTTCGCAAAGAGAACTGTCTCTTCTCCTCTGCATGTTTATTACTCACTCGTGGATACATATTTTATGCTTTAGATTATAATCTTATAGTACTTTATACATCTTCTTGCTTAAATTGTTTCAGCCTTGGCCACTGGGCACCCGTTCAGGTGGTTCCTGTATCCCAGGCAGAGTTTTGAGACCCAAATTGAATGCTGAATGTTTCTCATGAAGCCAATTTGAGTTGAATTTCTCTCCTTCATTGCCCAAATGGTTCTCTGTAATAATTAGACTAACTCTTGCTCACACATGGCACTCCAACACGCTCCCCTCTCTTTCCCTGTGCTCCCCACAGACAGCATGTCCACACTTCTTATCTACTGGTCTGGTTTTCCATCTATATTTACTCCCTTGGTGACTCCCAGCTCTTCCTGGCTTCAGCCACCCCGTCAACGTGAAACCCCAAAGCCAGAGGAGGGAAGACAGGCCTAACTGGACAGTACGAGTCGGACTGTGTGGCTCAGTGGGTTCAACACTGTCCCAGAAAGTGGAGGATCACAGGTTCGATTCCCAGTCTGGGCAGGTGCCTGGGCTGTGAGCCAGGTCCCCTCTTAGGGCACTGGGAAGGGCAGGTGATGGATGTCTCTCTCCCACATCACTGTTCCTCTCCCTCACTTTCTCCCTCCCTTCCCCTCTCTAAAATAACTAAAACCTGTGAAAAATCATCAGTGGGAAGCATTCCCCAAGCTTGACTGTGGTGAGTTCCCTCAGCTCCTCCCTCTCCTCATTCCCCTGTCACTTGTGCACAAGCGTGGATGACGACGCATGACATCTGCAGAGGCTGACACCAAGTCTGCAGGGGGTGTCTTCCCTCTGCCACGCCTCTGTCACCAGGGTTGAGTGCACCCCTCTTCTTTTCCCTGCTTCTCTCTCTATTACTGACTTTTAAAACTATAAAAGTCACAATCACAAAGCGAAAGTGATTCTCCACCCCACTCTCCCAAAGCAGGACCTAGTGAAGAGAGCTGGCGTTTCCTCTAGTTCATGGACATCATTCCACACCCCCAGCTCCTTTTCAGATTTTTGAAATCATTATTTTTAACCTATTGATTTGAGAGAGAGAGAGAGAGGAAGGGGGAGAGAGAGAAGCGTCGAACTGTTGTTCCACTTATCGATGCATTCATTGGTTGATTCTTGTATGTGCCCTGGCTGGGGATCGAACCCGCAACTTGGGTGTGTTGGGACAATGCTCTAGCAACTGAGCTGCCCAGCCAGGACTTCTCAGACCCTTCATTGTCCTCCTTTACTTTTGCTTGTTTGTGTCATTCTTCCTTTTGTCCTTTCATGTTATTCTCCTAGATTGTCCCCAAGAACGACCTCTTTATCTAACAGCAGGGTCCCTGCAGTCTCAGGGTGCTGCCCACTTCACCTCCTCGGTGACTGCCCCCTCTTGGGGCTCTCCCGGAATGCCACGCTGCCCTGATTTTGCTGGCCTTACATCTGGACGGATTTCATTTTACAGAACACTTTATTTCACCCCGGCGGCAACCCTGGATGGCAGACCCCACAAATCCAACAGCCTGTTTTCTCAGGAACCAATAAAAAAGCACAAGAACCAGCAGTAGGACCCATGGCCAAGCTGAGCGTCAATCTTTCCCCAGACTGTTACCCGATGGGACAGAGCGTTCGGGGTGCAGGGTACAGTCAAAGGCTGGTCTTGAGAGAAGCTAATTAGACATAGTCAGAGGTGGGGAGGCAAAGAAAAAAAAAAAAAGTAGGTTCAAAACAGCCATAAAGGTCCCATAAGAATAAAAACATAAACAGGCAGGTGAGAGAGATAGGGTTGGTAAAACATGGTAAGTGAAGGAAATTTTATTGCGGAAGGGCATGGGGGGGGGGGCGGTGGTCCAAGGCCAAGGTCACTGGTGGGCGGGGCCTGTCGGCTGGGATTTCCAGTTTCCTGACTCTTCCAACCCAGGTCCTCCTCCCTGCCCCCCTGCCTCACGCAAGTGGGGAGCCGGGCGCTTTTCGTCCACTTTGGCGCATATTTGGTTCTCAGGGGCAGGGGATCGTGTTATATTTTGAAATAAAAATTGTAATTGGATTATGCTCAATTGCAGTTGTAATAGGGTTGGCTTGGGGGATGGACTATGAATGAAGTCAGCCTGAAGGAAGCAATTCATTCCTCTAATGACAACATCTTGGTCTGTGAAATGAAAAAAAAAAAAGAAAGAAAGAAAGAAAGAAAGGGGAAAAAAAAAAAAAAGATCAAAGCTCATTCAAAAATAAGTGTATTGGATGGAACAGTAGTTCAAGAAGTCTGGAGAATTCATTTCATTTCCATTGTATAATATCTGTTTCTCAGAGGGTTGGCCCGTTCTTCGGGTCTTTTTATTCTTACGGCTGTGCATGGGTTTGATTAGCTTAATTAGAGTTAATGTCTCGGGAGCAGACTGTGAAAATTTGGGTTCTTGAAGACTTTGAAAAAGAGAACTGTTGGCCTCTTTCTACATAGATTCGGGGTCGAAGAAAATGTCTGACGGTTATTATTATCTTAAAATAATTGAAGCACTGACTGCTAAAAATAAAAACCAGAAGGAGGGGAAAAAAATTGAACCCGAATAAAAGGAACAGGGTTTGGATACAATTCTCACAGCAAATTGAGCTTAAATCTGAAGTCTTAGGTAATTTAAGATGAATGCCAAAAAATTATTTCCTTTTCCCTCCGAGCCGCGAACCGGGGCGGTCTCCGGATTTCGCAACATTTCCTTCTAGGTTCTTCCCGTTATCTGTGGTTCCACTTACGACTGAGAGGGACCTTAGAGGAAACTGCCGCCTCGAGTTACAGTTTGTCAGGACTCATTTATTAACTGCGAAGGGTCTCGTGTCCCAGGACTAAGAGGTGTCCAGGAATCATGCACTGGGAGCCTTGCTCAGAAGTACTGAGCGGGCCATGCCCTTCCCCCACCATTAAACTATATTCCAGCCTTGGACTGAGTCAGCGGGGGCCAGGGCCCATGTTAGGGGGAGAGGAAGCTAGGACCCCACCGAGAATTAAGCGTTTTAGTCCTAAAAAAGAGAAAAGGGTTGAGGGATGGGGTGTTCTGAAGGTGTTTGCTTTGGGAACCTGGCCTTTACGTTCTTTACTCTAAGTGAGCCCATGTTCAATCCGTTGGCAGTCAGCAAGGTATTAATTCAGTCCTCTAACAAATATACATGCAGTGGCACCTTGGTACTCATCGTTAATTTGTTCTGGAACTCCTGATGCGAGGCACAACTGGGTACTCAGCTGATGAGTATTTTGTGGCAGGTCGGTGCTCAGGGCTGGGGAGAAGTGATGAGTAGAACTGCCCCCATTGCTTTCGGGGTTTACACTCAAAATGGGGTGTGCAGTGTGAGTGTGTATAGCAGGGGACCTAAATGAACCATCAAACAAACAAATGGGACAACTTCTAATAACACACAGCACCAGAAAGGAAATAAACAGGATGATGACGTAGCATCACTCAACAGAAGGTATCTCTATCCTTTTCAATCACATCTGAGGGTGGGCACTCAAAAAAACCAACGTGCCTTATAAATAAGTATTAATCACCGTCAACTGCAACCCAAGTTGATGAGATACATGTTTTATCAACCGGAACTTCTTTTTAAATGACAGTTCTGAACATTTATGTAAAGTATCTACCCCTTTTCATGCTGTGCCCGAAGCAAAGATATTTTTATATTTTTCAGTTGCATTTTAGTGGTAAATATGTTTTCGTGTCTTAATGTCTTGAAAAGTGGTTCGATCCCTATCTCAGTTCTAGTCATTCAATGACAATGAAATTAACTCAGTACCAGCTCTGTGCCCGGCAGGATGCCAGGTGCCATTCCAGTTACCTGCGTGGAAAACCAGTTCTCTGTTAATCATGACATAATTCTAGAGTCATATTATTTTCCTAACCTGTAGACAATGGAGAATCTACTCAGTTACACTCTATCAGATTATTTTCCTAGACCAGATTTAAACTTGGCCTTCAGTCTGACCCAGGCCCCATCACTGACAATTATTCTTAATAAAGTTTTTTCCCCATTTCTGGTGGCACCGGGCAGTCACCGCTTCCCGACTTTTGCAAGGACCCCTGACATCTCCCTGCCCCAGAGAGGGCCACATTTACTGAAGGAAAAGGGATGGTAACTTCTGGAAGAGCAAGTCAGAGAGGCTTTAGACACATGGTCGAGAGAAAATGATCAACCATTTCATGCGCAAAAAGAAAAGTTTCCAGCAATACAATAATAAATGACACGGAAAAGCCCAGGGGGACCCCCACCCCGCACAGTGCCTGCCCTTAGGATCAGGTATTAGAAGGAGAACCATCAGAATGTTCCATGAGGGAAAATACATGTAGCCAGTGTGCGTGAATTGGTCTTACTTGTGCGGGTTTTAATTCTCTTCTTTACATTGTCTGGATGGTATAAAGTGAACATGGGTGAGGACGGTGATGCGATGGGGACATCTTCCATAATTACACCTTGAGATTAGGTTTTGTCTCCCCTAGGAGAAGTTGCATATTCTTGTTTTTTTTTTGAGAGTGAGAGAGGAAGAGAGAGAAAGAGATCAATCTGTTGTCCCACTACGTGAGCATTCATTGGTTGCTTCATGTAAGTGCCCTGACCAGGGCGGGGATCAACCTGGAAACCTTGGCGTAGTGGAACAACGTGCCCAAGAACGGACCTACCCGGCCAGAGCTAGGTTGCCTCTCTCTCTAGAAGTCACTGGCAATGGTCCATTTTCTGTGCATGTGTGAGTCTCCTGCCCTGGAACCTGGAAGGCTGGTCCAGCGCCTGACGCAGCCCTGTCTCCCCCCGCCCCCCTCCTGGCACATGTCCCTGGCACGCTCTCCTGGTCCTCAACCAGCATCAGCTGAATTGGATGTAAGGGAAGTGAACGACCGAATATGGGCACAGAGGAGGTTCCTCTTTTTATCTGCTTCTCAACGGTGTTCTCTTTGGATAACATGGACATCCTGCACATCACCTCCTGAGACCCCCATGTGCCCCTCCACCAGGTGACCCTGGTTGGCAGGGAAAAACTCATTTTCCCGCCATCCAGGGGCTTCTCAGTGTTTCGCTAGGTGCGTTGTTCTAGGAAGGCAAAACTACCCTCCTGCCCGCCGCTATACAAGGACAACGAATATTCTTTTAAACGCCGTTTCCCTCGGTTCCCAGCCGCACCCGTCTCCCCTGGGGTGGTGCCGACCCCTCCCCCCGTTTGGGAATGTCTACGCCACTTACCCTTCCAATGCTTTTACAAGTCAGGACTCTGGGCGCTCGCGTGTTGCCAACATTTGGCCCGGAGACGAGTGGGAGCGGAGAGGGATTTAGGAACATATTGGGCAGCTTTGTTCTTAAGCTGGCCTTGGTGCCATTGCGTATCTGGAGAGGGTTTGCGGTCGGATTTTGATTATTTGCTAGCTTTGGCAACCGTCGCGATGTTAGATCTCATCTTGTTTCTATCATTCTTTATGGCTGCTTGGTTAACTCTTTGCTGGCAGAATGTTTTAGCTGGGCGCACCGGGAACAGCGATGATCGGAAGCAGAAATGGGGACCCTGCCTCCCTCGGGGCCGCACGCCCACCTGCCAGGACCTGACTCCGGGCTGCCGGGCGGTGTTGGACCTCGGTGGGTGTGTGCGTGGTCAGCGCAGCTCACAAAGTGAAGAGTAGACTTCGTGGCATCTAAAGAAGGTAGGGCACCAAAATCCCCGTAAGTGGGACCTGTTGCTACATATTGGCCTTATAAATGTACTCGTGTTCAATCAACTTCTCCTCGCAATGCCCAACCCTACACTTTTCTCTTCAGATTATTATGTATTTGTCAAGATGATTAGCATTCGGCTCCCATTGGGCGCCAATGGTGTCCTCACACCCCTCCTTGCCCACCAGGAATTTAGTCTGTTCATTTCTAAACTACCTTTAGGGACTTGTGAGAAAAACCTCACCCCCACTCCGCCCCTCACCCGACATTTCAAACCCTGTTTGCTGCAGCTGTGGAAATGGATGAAGATGTCTCTGTATTTGTCCTAAAAAGAGGGCTCCAGGCCCCGACAGTCCTAAGCAGCAGGCTGTGTTTGTTAGCCGTCCGCTCTTCCCTGTGGGCCAACGCTGACATTTTTACAGCCACCGATTATACTGTTGGTTTCCCAGTTCATCGCTTAACAGCGTGTTGATGAGAATAAGGCATCCAGGGTTCAGAACAGCCATCTCAGCCAGCTGTCTCTGTGCGCCTTCCCATCGGCCCTTGTGCAAGCCGAGGGTGTACTACTATTTATTATGACAGAAAACCAACAGCCCGGAGGCTCAATGTAATAGAAATCTATTTCTTGTTCAGGTGAAATACGGTTAAAGGGGTAAGTTGGAGGGACACTCTGCTCCCGTGTGATCACTTCGAAACCTGCTGTGAAGAGTGAGAAAGACCCCACTATGAATGTTATTAGGTAAGAAAAAGAAAAAAGGAGAATTAGCTTATCGGTACCTTCTCGGAGACGGAGCCTGTAGTCAATTTTTGCATAACGAAGTGCTCTTACCGATAAGGAGGCACACCCATGTCTGCCTCTTTTCCTGGTTTCTTCTGAGACATCAGGAGGGTTCACCAGGTAGGCACTCACATAGTCAGTTTTGTCATTTCGAAGGGATATCTATGAAGGGGGAGGTGGGGTCGGCAGATTTAGCAGGTAGAAAATCAGGACTTCTTTATCTGGCAACTCCAGCGGGGAGAGAGCATATTGCATTTTACAGTTTGTTGGTTCAATCTATAGCTTTAAACACGTATACACATGGGTTGCGGGGCTCCATTTGTATTCTTGCCCTGGGGACTCTACAAGTTGACTGGAGAACCTGGACCAAATTTTGTCTGGGGTCTTCAGGGTTTCGGTGGTCTCACTTCCTTTCCTGACCCCCGAGGGGAGCATGGGCTCTTGCTGACCCGGTCTCCTGGTCCAGGTTGGCGTGTGTCTAAGCTGGTCCAATCAGGATGGATTTTTATACTGGTCCCTTTCCCTGTTCCTTGGCTCTCATCCCCACTTGTGTGAGTTCTACGGGGAACTGAGCTCAATCTCTCTCCTCTGTTGCAATCGTCTTGAATAAAGTCTTCCTTGCAGGCAAGAAAGTGGTCAGTTCTACCTCGTGGTTAGGAATGCTCAGGGCAGAGGCTCTCCTTCCTGAACTTCCTTCCTCCTTCATGCAGCAGAGAAATATTACCCAGCACTTATGCTGTCCCTGGGGCTGGCAGCAGACGAGAGAGGCAGAGTCCCTGTCCCCACAGAGGAGACAGGAACCCAGGAGAACCAAATGCATACATGAGAATTTCAGAGGGTGGTAAGTGCTGGGGAGAGAGTGAAAGGAGGTGATGAAACAGAAAGATCTAGAGAGCTAGGGAAGCCTGTTCAAGGAGTCATAGTCACAGAAAGCAAAGAGAACTAAACGCAATTCATTTTCATCGTAGGCTTTACGTAATTCAATACACCTAGAATATCATTTCAGCGTATAATCAACGCAAAAATAAGAATAGTGAGACATCTTTTATGCTGCCTTTGGAATCCAGTGTGTATTTTACACCTAGAGCATGTCCCCAGGTGCACCGGTCATGTTCCAAGCGATCAATAGCCACCTGTCACTGGTAGCCACCATCCCCAGGGGCACAGATCAGACTTCCCTGCTAACCCAGTAACATCTCCTCTTTCCCTTGCTGCCCCGAATGGGGCTCCTCTCTTCAGCCCCGTCCAAGGGACTTTTAAATGTAAGCGTAATCTTCCAATGCCCAAATGAGCAGCGCCAAGGCCCTGGTTCCTTCCGGAAGGAAGGCCCAGTGCTGTCTGAGTCATGGTGGCCGTTAGCCATCCCTCCCGAGGTGGCCAGGATGGGCCTGGCCCTCAGGCTGGCCTTGCTTCCTCTGGGAAGACCCCTCCTGGGCTGAGGGCCCTGGGAAGGGAGAAGCTCATTTGGGGCCTGCTGGTGGTTCTCACCCTGGCAAAGGGGGAAATGAACGCGAACACTTTGAAATGCTAATTATTTAATCTCTGCCAAAGTTGGCTGCTTCCAGGGGAGCCGGAGCTCATTTGTCAAGTGAAACTATTTTAGAAAATGATCCAGGTGGTGAAACTGGGGCTCCAAGCCCGCCCCCTCCCCGGCCCCCAGGGGGTCTCCCCGGAACCCAGCGGCCCTGCAGCACCTTGGAGTGTCTCCCCATGCAGCTGGCTGGTCTCCCGCCCCTCCCGAGAGCCATGACACCTCTTGAACTTGGCGAACGCGCGGAAGGCCGCAGGCGGAGGGGCAGAGACGCCTGAGCTCAGTTGCTGCAGTTTCTTCCCAAGGGAGCTTGGCAGAGGCCCTAATTCTCCAAGCGCAGCTTTTACATCCCTAGAATCTTCCTTCTGTCTCTGTTGCAAGGATCAGCGGGCTCACAGGCCTGTGAGACCTCAGGGTGTCCAATCCAGGCGGCACTCCGTACCTTTTAGCCACAGCCTGAGTGACTTCGGTCACTGAAACGCGTGTTCTCACAGTGCTGGAGCCTGGAAGTCCAAGACTGAGGTGCCTGGCCCTGACCCGTGCGGCAGTGGGTTGGGTGTCGTCCAGCAAAAGCGAAAGGTCGTGGGTTCGATGCCCAGTCAGGGCGCATGCCTGGGTTGTGCGTTCCGTCCCCTTGGTGGGGGCGTGTGCAAGAGATAACTGCTCGATGCTTCTTTTTCACATCGATGTTTCTGTCCCTCTTTTTCTCTCTCCCTTCTCCTGTCTCTAAAAACTAAATATATATTAAAATATATATATATACCAGGGGTGGGCAGGTTTGGTTTCTCCTGAGACCTCCTCCTGGCTTAGTGACAATCCCTCTCTCACTGTGTCTCCCGTGACCTTGATGCGCAATCACCCCTGGACGCTCTCCCCCTTTTTCTGAGGACAACAGTCTTACTGACTTAGGGGCTACCCTTCGAGGAAGCCACTTAGGCACAGAGAGGTTAAGTGACCTGCCAATGGTCACACAGCACGGAGTCTAGGCGGTCTGATGCTAGAGCCTTCCATGATGAAGCCGTCTTTACCGAAAAGCAAATTTGTACAGGTTTCACGGCGACAATGCCCACTTTCCTACACTCTCACAACGAAAGATTCGAAGTCACCACAAGTCAGCAGGCCGGACAGAAGGCACAGGGCAGCTTTACTGGCCTCGGCCGCCTCCCGATGGGCCTCCTGGGGGACCCTTAACCGCCGGGAGCCCCCCAGCCCCGCAGCAGGGAAGCAGGAGGCAGGAGATGGGGAAACGGAGGCAGCTGGGAGTGGGGCTGGGTCATTGGTCCACAGCCGTGTCCCCACCAGCGGCAGAAGCATAACCTGCTTGTTCCTCAGGTAGCGGGAATGTCCACCTGGGAGAGCCTTTGACCCCATGATCAGAATCACCCTGGGGGCTCCTCCAACCGCACCTGCCTGCTGGCGTGTTTCCTTCTAGCAGTAATGCAGCAGCAGATGGCCAACTGGGCTGCCTCGCAGACTCACATATGTGTGCATGTATGTAAGTTCCATTTACAAGGGTATACATAGTTTTGAATTATACATATGATTATACCAGAGTGCTTCAGATATTGTACGTGGGTACGCACACACATGCCCATGTATACAGGCAAAGGTAAACAATTCTTTCATTTCGGCTTTGTTGACTCACCAGGAGAACGGGCAGCAAAGGCTCAAAACCCAGGGGTCACTGGTTGGCCCAGCGTTCAGGTGGGATTTTAAGGCTTTGGGGGAACAGGTGTTCGGGGGGGCTGGCGGGGCAAGTTGGAACCCGAGGACCTTGGGCCCTCAGCCATTTATATGGTAAAAGGTGCCAGCGTTGGACCTTCCTGGACAAGGGACACTTCGCTTCTATAAGGGTCCCGGTGCTCGGGTGCCCCTGTCCTGGCCTTTGATTCCGTGGGGTGCGGGTGAAGGGCGAGACTTCCAAGTTCTCTCCTCTAGGTGTAGTGGGCTGCGAGACCGGTTTTGGTTTGTTGTCTCAGAAAAGCAACACTGTGTGTATTATTATCTATATAATGTAAAAATAGGAATGCCCATTCTTTGGTCTCCTTCCCCGTCATTCTAACCTCATCCCGGAAGAAACGGAAGACGGGGTCCTTGCTGCCCGCCTGCCTTCAGCTCAGCTGAGAGCTCAGCCAGGCCACACTGGTCCCCGAGGCCAGCACGGGGTGGGGGGTGGCGGGACTCCACCTTGCCCCCACCCCGCTGTCCCGCCTCGAGTCAGCCAATCTAGCCAGAGATCCTGGGTGCGACCCCCAGGGCAAAGACGACTCTTTCAGAGCCTGTGTTTCCCTTTGCCACTTTGTCCGGAGGCCGCCTTGGAGGTCCGCCCTGGCCTTCCGCCGGCCATGTGTACCGTCACAGGCCGGGCCAGCGGCCTGTTGCTGTCAGCCGGGGCCCAGGCCTGGCGGTGTCCGGCCTTAAAAGTAGTTTTGTGCAAACCGCCCTCCTGTTCTCTCTGGACCCCCCCTCCCCGCCCCGGGCCCCCAGGATTTCCAGGCACCGGAGAAAAGAAGCTGGCTTGATTTAAGCTCGCAGAGGGGATGGGCGCTGGGGGTGGGGGGGTGTTTATATTTTCTCTGCCTCCATTAGGACGCTGGCTGAAGTGGAGGGGGACGGGGGAGGGGAGGAGGGAGAAACTTCATTTATATGTTAATAGTTGCCAGCTCCCGGGCTAAACTGACAGAACTATTTCATGGGAAACTGACAAATTTTGTCAGCCAGGCTGTGCCTGCACATCTCAATGGGGCAATAATCTTGATTAGCAAAACAATTGGGGCCTGGGTCCCCGCTCAGGTTACACTGGGCCAACGCGGGGAAGGCAGGGGCCTTCCAGCTCCAACACATTTTCCAAAGCCACCGAGTTTAGGCAAATGCAGGGAATAGTTGGGGGCAGGGGAGGCGACGGACAAAAGGGGTTAATTTGATTGACCGAATCTTCATAGTCTCGTAACAATCATTTACTTAGCAAGTAATTCCGCAAGAAACCAGTGGTGCCGACAGGAAATTGGAGTCCCGTATCTGTTTGCCCCAGATGTGTGGGGATTTCAACGGCCTCCTCCTTCCACTTGCCAGCTCTGGGAAAAAATAAAGAAAGAAAGCAGTTTGCAACCCCCTTGGGGCCCTCATTACCCCATGCAGAGTAAGTCGTTATCCCAAAATACACACCACGCCCGACACCCACAGTCGGAGTCGCTGCCGGACGGCGGTTCCCTCCTCTTGACTCAGGATTGGCGCTCGTTTTTATGATTAGTTCATTGTATTGCTAATGAAAGCTGGAAACGGAGCAGGACCTGCTTCCCTTCTAGGAGCCTCCGAAAGGTCTGGTCGGCGGCTTTATTTCAATGGGCCCCGTTGCTGTTTGTGAACATACCCTTGGGAAGGACCAGGGTCCCCCATCCACCTGTTGCCACCCTTGGGAGATGTCCCCACCCAGGCGTGAGCGACAGGGAGACACAGAGTCCACACCTCGCCCGTGGGGCACCTTCCTGTCCCATTAGAACAACCTGCCCTCTTTCCTTGCCCAGGCCTGGAGGGGAGACAATGGCTCCACGCACTTATATCGGACTTTAGGGGTTTTGTTTTGAAATCATGACCAACCCACAAGAAGTTGCAAGACTAGTACTTCGAGGTTCTAGGTGCTTGTTATCTTGGTTCCCCTCAAGGTGCATGATCAAACCAGGAAACCCGGGGGGCAGAATTCAGTGAAATGGACCATGGACCTTACTCGGATTTTTCCTTTGTTGTTGTTTTGGCATGCACTCATTCTCTGTTTTTTTTTTTTTTGCATGTCTTTGTGTTCCGTTCGATATTTAATTTGTTTAATCTAACAGATAAACCAGCCCTGCGATCTTGGGGCTGCCAAGATCTTGGTGATGACTTTCTCTAACCATGACCTCCCCCTCTCACTCCACGTTCCCCGCATTCGTCTCTACACCCCACCACATCCCTGAGTTCCATCTGAGTACAAACCGCCTTTAAAAGATCGTCAAGCCCCTGCTTGCATACTTCCCAGGATGGGAGTCTCATCACCTCCTAAGACAACTTGACCTTTCTTGTTCAAAGGTTTACACGCGGAAAGAGCCAACACTGCTGTGGCTCTAATGACCCTGATGGTCCAGTTCTACCATTTGGATTGTGGAGTTTCTAGATGTCCAGCCCAGGCGGAACCCCAGACCAGCTCCCTCCGAGTCTTCAGAGAGGGGACCCCAGGCACCAGCATTGGTTTTCAAGCTTCCCATCCTGTGCAGTGTGTACTCATGAGTAACCCAAAGGGCTGGTTGGAACTGGGGGGTCTATATACCTAATTTAGGAGGGAAAGGAGTGGGGAAGAAAGGCACGTATGGAAAAGCAAGGGAATTTTGGGGGCCCTTAGAAGAATATATGGGAGACAGGGTATTATGACAATATCTGCGGGTGTGGAGCTGACTTTTTCTCTTAGACAAGATGGGAGATTTTCCGGGGGTGGGATTTATACCAATGGAGCTCTTTGAGGGGGCACGGCTTTCAGGCAGAGAAGGGATGTCAGGAACTCCGCTGCCTCCAGGTCAAAATAATCCTTATGCCCAAATGGCAAGTGTGGGGGTGGGTGGCATCCCCAGAGCCTTTCCATGAGAAATGCCCGGATCCCCTGAATTTGAATCTGCATTGTCACTGGGTCCTTGGGGATGTTCACGTGCATTAATGGTTGAGAAGCACTGCATAGAGCTTCTTTAAGAAAGCAGTTGCTCACACGTAATAATCCCCATTATTGACTGAGTCTCTGTCTTAAATGCCTGGGTTTTCTGCAGCCTACAGACCCTGTGGGCGGGACCAGGCCTCTTGGGAGTGGTGGACGTTTGTGAGGTCCCTCAGGCAGGCAGGAGCAGGAGATCGCGGCTGTCTTTGGCCTTGATCTGGCCTGCCAGGGGGACCTGCCAAGGCACACAGCGGTGCCTCTGGGGGATAAGAAGCTGGGGTGGTCACAGGAGCTGCCCAAAGCAACCCTGATCCCTGGCTGTTTGGGTTCATTTCCCAGGGGAGGGCTGTGTCCCGGGTGTGGGCAGCACTGGTGGCCAGGGGCTGCACTCAGCCCTCCCTGCAGGCCCTGCATGCCATCACCCAAGCGCTCGTGATTGGGGACACGTCCAGGAAAAGGTGGCAGTCTGGCAGCCGAAGGGCTACCAAGTCTCGCCTTCCTTCCCCAGGTGGAGATTCTTCCTTCCCCACCAACTTGAAAAAGTCTAGTTTTATCTCCTTCCGGCGGGGGACCATTCATTCCGTGAGCCTCTCAAAAACGTTCCGAATGAACTGGGAAATGGAGATGTGGTGTCATCTTCTGTATGTGCCCAGGAGCTGAATTCGGCTATAGAAATAGGCAGGTCCCCAAGGCAGATGTGCATGTCATTGCATTGATATTCTCTACCTCTTCCCATTTCAGGGTGAAGGAAGGACCAGACCCTTTATCTCTAGATCGATGATCCATCGTTTTTAATTAGCAAAAAGCAGCCAGCTTCACTATACAGAATCTCAGGCCACATGCTACCAACTGCCAACTATCACTTACCAGGTTCACGGATTAATTCAACTGAAGTTTTCGTCTTGCTCTGCTTCTGACTTTGCCAGATTCTAACATGGCGAAGCTGGAAGAGGTCTGAGAGCCCGTCCAACTTGGGGGTGACCAAAGGGGTTTCATGTTTTGGCCCAGCCCTGGTGCAGCAAGGATTGTGTTGAGAGAGCTGTGACATTGTCGCTCAGCGGAAAAGAGGGGCAGGCTGTGTGGCTGGTTCCGTGTGTCTAAGTGGTGTGGTAAGCGGAGCATTGGCCACTGCGGAGTGGGGCCCGTCCCTCCTGCCACCGACCAGCAACCTGGGAGCTCAAAGGTGGGAGGGATTTAGGGTCCCCAGGAAAGTCGTGGGCACAGCCTGGATGGTGATCTATTGACTTCCACTCTCATGTTCCCTTATCCGTCCACACAAGAATGCTCGGAGAATCCACCGACGCTGATAGACACTACAGGTTAATTGCTAAACCCTGGTCCTCTGGGTACCTTCTAGTCACACCCGATTTTGCTCTAATAGTGCAGGGAGTTTCCTCACCTCTGCTAAGCACATGCAGAGGAAGTTTCCTGAACTGGGCAGGAAACTGATCTTTGCATACGGGCGGATGCTGCACCCCCATGAAAGGGCCATGGGTTCGGTTTTTGTTAGCACAGTCATCACGATTTTCTAATACAGCCAGATGACCTATAGCCATTTTGTTGAATATGCAAAAGAACACCCTGCTTCCCTGTCCGCTGGCTTGAAACTGCATACCACCAGCGACAGGGGAGGGAGGGCCAGATGAGAAAACAGAAATGGAACAGTGCTAATCTATCCCCATGTCTAGGAAAACAGCTCAGCGAGCAGGCCCTGGGAGAGGCCGGCGAACAATGGGATGATTGTTCCGTTTGTTTTTTTAATTAAAAAATAAAACCCGGCTGTTTGCCTGTGACCACAGAGCTAGGATTGTTCGGGGGAGTGGGGGGGGGGGTAGCATTATCGATATGTAGTGGTATCTCAATTACCTAGTTATTTTTATAATGATTATGATGGTTATTTATTGTATTAATTAGTCCTCTGGGAACAGCACTCCCTTTAACAGGGCTGCTTCTTCAGGGCTGGAGGGCCATGCCAACCGCTTTTGCGCCGAGGGGCCCGCAGCTGGAGCGGAACCCAGAACCACCCCTGTACCCGCTTGTACAGTAAGAAAGGCTGCAGCTTGGCACAGGGTTGCCCGGTGGAACGTACATTTCCCTTCCGCCCTGAAAGCTGGGTGGGGCCATGACAGTAGGTTCTGGCCAATGGGAAAACGAGCAGAATGAGGTACGGGGCTTCCAGGTGGTGGCCCTAAAAGGACACAAGTGTCCCCTGCCCTTCCTCTGGCTGAAACATGTCAAGTGGCCAAAGGAAGCTGCGTGCTGGGGTTGGCGGGGCCCGGGAGAGAGTCTCTCTGCCCCTGACACCCGAGGGGCCGCATCAGTTCTGATCCAGCGGGAGAAATAAACTCCTCTCTGGCTCGTGTCCCTGTCTCTGGGGAGCTCTCACAGGCAGGAGCTAACTGTGGGCGGCCTTTACGGAAGGGGGCACCCTCTGCTCCCCGGTGGGTGCAGGTTCCCGTCAGGGTGCCCGGTGCTCCTGCACCCCAGTCACGCGCGTCTGGTGGTCGGGAGCCACGTGTATTCTGATCCACCTGCTCTCAGGGTGACACTGTCCACCGCCGGCGGGAAGCAGGGGGGCAGCCTCTCCGTAGTTGTTGATCAGATCACTGGGTCCCCTGGGAAAGCTCAGTTGTGGTGAATCTCATCGCACTTAAAGCCTGAATTCCTTCTGCGGGTTCTGAGGTCCCGCGTGGTCTGGCCCCGCCTGCCTTTCGACCCTCACTCTCTCCTTTCTTCAGCTCACGCTGCACTTTGCTTCAAGGCTGCGGCCTTTTCCGTCCCGCAGAGGGGGCTCCATGGTGGTCTTCTCCCTCCTGGCTCTTCCTGTGGCTGGTTCTTTCTTCTCATCACCTGCTGAATTCAGGTGACAGCTTCTCAGCTGGCAAACCTGTCCGAAAACCTACCTGCAATGCACCTCAAGTCACCCCTCCCTCCCCTCCCCATGGCTTGGTCTCATTTGTTCCACAGCCTCACCACCATCTGGATTTGCTTCTAGCCTCCTCTCCTAGGAGGGTGGCAGCCCCAGAACCGTGTGGACTGACGGCTCCAGTGTCCGTGAACACACCTGCTGCGTAGTAGGTGCGCAATAAATCCCGACTTATTCCAGAACGAACCCTCATGAGGTCTGTCGTGTGCTGTCTAAGGCGGGTAGGTGCACAGCTCCCGGGGCGGACAGGGTGGTAGGGCCTGTGCCCTGCTGACCCACTGTGTCCCCCTGCTGCAGACCCCACAGCTGCCTTCCAGGAAGGAATCTTCCAGATTCCCGTCAATTGTAGCACCTTGCCTACCCCAGGGTCTCCGTGAATGTCTATTCCTTTACAACTTGAATTCCCTAAGAGGGCCGCTGGACGTCATAAGACATTTACATATATGAATATAAAAAGGCAGACAGCAATTGTGGATGATTTATTTACTTTTTGGCTTTTTTTGGCATCCATGTGGGGAGAAGAAATGTTCTAGACTCTGGTCTTGAGTCGGACGTGATTCCTGCTAATGAATGACACAGCAGTTCTGATGTTAGCAGGAGCTTTTCTGTGAAATGCAGAGGGAGGAAGGAAGCCAGCAAAAGATTGGAAATAAATATGTTGACAGAAGTCAGAGAAAAGATAATACATTCGGTCATGCCCCAGCATCTTTGCGGGGACACGGGGTGGAGAGGAAGGCCTGCCCGGCCAGAGTGGTGTTTGGTTATAGATTAATAATCCAAAGTACAAACGGTCCGGGACAAATTAGGAAAAAAAACAAAACCAAAAAAACCATAAACTACAATATTCAACAAACTGGAGTTCAAAGGTTCCTGGAATTTGCTCAATGTTCTTGGTCATACATTTTTTAAAGGCAGTGACACAATATGATGTTCTGAACTTTGCCAGGCAAACAGCAAGTAGATTTTTGCTTGACTCACATTAAAGAATTACACAACTGTTATTAAAAAAAAAAATCAAACCGGGGGTGGAGGAAACCGAATGGAAAAGTTTGAAAATGCCAACTGGCGAGTGGCTGGCCACGGGGAAGACGCATCTAATGATGCGCCTGTAGGAAACTCTCTTCCCAAACCCACCCTTCCTTCTCCTGGACATTCTCCGCATTGTAGAGGGGCTACCTTCACCAGGCGAATAAAATCATGCCACACCCCTTTAGAAAAAACCCTTAATGTCTTTGAATGAAGATGAGGACCAAACTTCTCATTGCAGCCCATGGTCCTCCTCCGAGTTTATCCGTGGGACCCTCCCTTTCTCTCTGCGCCCCCCATGCCGGGCACCCTCAGGTTCCTTCAATAAGCCTCCCTGCTTCGGCCTCAGGGGGTTTGCATCTACGCCTCCATCTTCCTAGTGCTCCCTTCCCTCTCCCTCTTCAACCTCATTTGTTGTTTTTAGTTCAGGTTAACTGTCAAGCCCTCAAAGACCATCCTTGACCTTCTAGATGTTTCTGGACAGCCCCTTCATTGCACGCACCCAGGTGGACCCTGACAATGGTTGCTGTCTGCTCTCTGACTAGACTGGAGGTCCTTGAAGACGGGAGTGGCACCCGACTTTTCGAGACATGCCCAGCACTCAGCCCAGAGCCTGGCACGCACTGAGCACTGTAAAACCCCTCAGTCGCCGTGAGGGAGGCGTCAAGGGTCCAGGTCTTGTCTAGTCCATGTCCTACCCCATGAACACCTCTCTCTCAGGGTCCCAGTGACGAGGAAGGATAGGTAAGTGCTCTGTCCGCCATAAAGGCCCATCCACGAGCAAGGCACAATTATAATCCTTACGTAGCCTTTAGCATCATTTCAGCTGCAGGCGACCGGAAATGTAGCTCTGATGACACCATATAAAGGTATATAACTGGATAGACCAGGCAATCAACCGGGAAGCAGATGCTGAAATGGCATCATCAGAATTCCCTTCCTCCCTCCTTCCCACCCCTCTTCTGCTCCCTCCCCCGTCTGGTTCCCTGTGTTCTCTCTTTGGCCAGGCTCTCTCCCTGCAGTGGGCAGTAGCAGAAGATGCAGCGCTGCCCAAAGCAAGAAACATCGGTAGCATCTTTTGAGAGCCGGCGCTCATGCACTGGCGTGTGATACGGAGCAAATGTGGCAGCTCCACACGGAGCAAATGTGGCCGCTGGACCAGCCCCTCCCTGGTCTACCTGCGCCCTTCCAGGAACCTTCCAGGGATGTGCTTGGGGTCCATGGGGCAGGCAGAAGCTCTGGCCAATGACATGTACGAAAAAGCCACTGGGTGGGGCCTCTTGTGACCATGAAGAGGAAAAGCACACACACAATTGGAGGATTTTGGCTTCTTTGTTGCTGAAGTATTTCCCAGCTGGCTTCTTTAGCTTTCAGGCTAAAGCCCACTGATAACAGCTATCAGCGTGACATATATTGTAAAAATAAAAAATAAACCAACTGATTCACCAACGCCCTTTGGGCTAGTTCTCCATTTTCTCAATTTGGTGGGAGCCTTTCTTTTCTTTTCCTTTTTTCTTTTAATTTTAATTTATTATTTCCAGAGAGAGGGGAAGGGAGCGAGGCAGAGAGGGAGAGAGACATCAATGTATGGCTGCCTTTCACCTGCCTCCAGCCACGGACCTGGCTGGAGACCTGGCTTGCAACCTGGTTATGTGCCCTGGCTGGGAATCAAACCAGCGACCTTTGGGTTCGCAGGTCACCACCTATCCACTGTGCCACCAGCCAAAGCCTGGAGCCTTTCTTTAAGAGAGAAGATTGATCATCTGAATTTCTTTTTGCCCCATTCAAATGCCCTAATTTCCCAATGTGTTTAAAAAAGTTACCAGTATCGCTGTTTCTTTAAATGTGTTTTACGGTGACTTGGGGAATCTTTCCTGAAGAATTCTGTTACCTTTCTCAGCAGTTCAATCTGCTTTGGAAATTGCCAGTTTGTATTCAAGTATCTACCAGGAGATTGTGCTTGGTGGGTTCCTTCCCAGTAACACAATTCCTGTTAACCTGTTTTCACCATTGAAGTCCGAGGAGAAAATTCTCTATCTCCGGCTGTAAACCCGGCCTACTTGTTTCTTTGCGGTAAAGCAGCCAGCCTGCTGCTGGATCATGTATGTGGAGTGTGGTGGTTGCTCTCACATCCATGAAGCCTGTAGAGGTTGCGGAAAAGGACAGAGCGTTGGTCTTCCGGGCTGAGCTTGTGAAACAGCGAGGCTTCACCAAGGGGAGGCTTCCAGGGGTCAATGCCTCCTCCCCCACGTGATCAATTCACGTGTGTGTTTGTGGAACAGAATCCCAGAACACGACAGGAGGGGCATGATTTTCAGGAAAAGTACAGAGAGAGAACATAGATGGTAAGACACAATGGAAAGGCTATTTTGTCCGAAGCTTCCATTTTGAGAGCCACAACACCCAACGTGGGGAAGTGGCCTGTCCAAGGTCACACCGCCGTTGAGTGACACGGCTGAGGGGAGGGGTGGAGGGGAGGAATGCCCAGGCCCCTGAGGTGTGCTGTGGTTTCATCCCATCTCAGTGGCTGTGATCAAAGGACATAGTTTCTCTCAGACATAGAGAAAACAATAACTTGAAATAAAGTTGGTTAGCTGCCTAGTGAACTATATCTACCCGGGAGCGGGCATCCCATGCACCTGCTGTGCATGCTGGGAGCACGCCCTCGCTGGAATGCACACGGGGGACACACCCACCCCGTGGAAAGAGCATGCACTGGGCTGCAGTGGGGCCCGTCGCGGGTGAACCACACATGTGATTATGCATGTGCTCCCCGCCCGAAGGATTATGGAATCCAAACATCCAAGTTCCCTCTCCGATAGTGGTCCCTCCCCATTTGTATGAAAGAATAAAATCTACACTTGCAGAACATGTCTGTCACCCACCTTCCTCTGATACGTGATTGTGCGTGTGTAATAAAGAGATGCATGTATACTTCCTTATCAGAGGGGTTGATCAGAACCCTTGCAAAAACAAACAGGCGTAGAGTTTTATTTTCCCCCAGTTACGACCGTCTGCACTGAATTTCGGTTTTGCCATGTCTGGCAAATCACATGGCAAACTCCTGCTCATTTAAATGTTTAAATATGAATGAACTTAAATGGAAAGTGAACCTCATGAACTACTTTATTTTTTTTTAAATATTTTTATTAATTATTTCCACAGAGAGAGGAAGGGGGGCAGGCAGAGAGGGAGAGAAACATCAATGTGTATGGTTGCCTTTCACCTGCCTCCAGCTACGGACCTGGCTGGAGACCTGGCTTGCAACCTGGTTCTGTGCCCTGACTGGGGAATCGAACCAGCGACCCTTGGGATCGCAGGCCGGCGCCTTATTCACTGTGCCACCAGCCAGGGCCTCACGAACTACTGTAAAGAGGACATGACACAATAGAAAGGGAGTCTGGGGGACAGTACAAAAGAAGGAAGAACCAATCCCATCAGAGTGCTTCGGCTTCCAGTCCTGTTTACTTTTGATTTGTTTTTGTGCCTTTTAATTCCCTTCCTCAAGCCCCTCTCAGGCCAACATGGAGAGCCCTGGCCCCTGCCCCGCGGCCCTGCCAGCCTGAAGCCCCTTGGACTCATGGCGCCCGCAGGGCAGGGCTGTGGGCCTGGGTACGCTGGGCTCCAGGCCCATCACTTTGGGGTCTTCTGTCGACTCAGGGCCCAGGCTAAGAATGTCTCTCCAAATTCTGAACGTTAAAAAAGGGGAAAAAACACAACCACCCCATCAACGACCCAACGCCAAGGCTCCCCGGTTCGCTTTGTGCTAATTTTGTACCAATATCAAACGCTTCAACTCCTGAATGTACAAAGAGGTTTTTTTTATTTTAAACCCCCAAGAACAAATGACCTCTTCAAATTCATAATGAGGTATGCATTGAACGGAACACAGCCCAAGGTGAGTCATTCATTAATCATAAACAAAACAGGCCCCGATCAAGGACACAGCGGAACACACTGTAAAAAGCGGCCGGGTTGCCCAATTCCTTTATTTAATATTAACTACATTATGTTTTTCATGTGAGTTCTGAGAAGGTGATTTTCTCACTTTCTTTGTAGCCAGCTCAGTGTGAATGGATAATTACCTCCCTTAATGCTGTTTCCCCTGAAGGTTAACCCTGTTCTACAAGACAAGATCCAATCTCGCCTCTCGCGGGGAGGTGGGGGGAGGGGGGCACCTCCAACATTGAAGACTTTTAGCTGGAACCTTTCAAGCATAAAAACATCCACCAACAGGAATATTCCAAGGGACACAAATACTATTCGTGGTTAATAAGATCTCACCAGAGAGGCACAATCCGAGAAATACATTATTAGCTGGTTCCCTGTATCCGATATGTTCATTATCTTCCAGAATCTCTCTCTGGTGGCTGTGAGGGCAGCAAATGGAGCAGGGGAAGAGGAAATTTAAACTTTGATAGAAGTCAGACATAAAGCAAGAGGGTGATGGGACTTGAGAGGACCGGACTGGTGTTTGGGATTTAATTCTGTCTGATGAGAAGGACATTTTAAAAAGGAGAAGAGAAACCCAGGTGGACATTGAAACTCGAGTGCAGGAGAACTTGGGGGTTGTCAGCAGAAGTTCGTCCATGCCTTTCCTGATAAAAGGCTCCTGGCCCTGGGGTGGCCAGTAACAAGTCGCAGTTTGACAAGTGCCACCTGGGTGCCTCTGGGGAGCAGGTGTGTCCGCCGCTGCTTTCCTAGACCTGAGCAATTCGCTCCCAGATTCCCGCATTCCCAAGGGAGACCTTTGTACTGCCACTCTTGTCCCATTTTCTCTGACCTCTCCCATGTCCGAACCAGATGTAACACAAGGTATGACATGGGCCAAACCAGCTTAGACACTGTCACTGAAATATCACGGAACTTCACGGGTGGTAGGGGACCCGGGATGTCACAGAGCTACTTGGTGGAGGGGCTCGGAGCAAACCCTCCCATGTTACGAATGGAAAAGCCGAGTCCCAGAAGGGCCAGCAAGTCCTCCAGGTTCCCAAAGGGTGCAGATGCCGGGCTGTCCAAAAAACTGCTCTCTGCTGGGGGAGACAGCGAACGGACATCATTCTGGACCGTCTGCTTGGCCACAAATGCTCTTGGTATCCCTCCCAGAAGTTTACATTCAAGAGAGCCATTTTGATGTTGATGGGGAAAAAGAAGGTTACAAACTCTCCTGAGTTAGGCTGGAAATGAGGAGAAATGGATGCTGGAGTGGGTAGGACGCTGACTGCCAGGAAGAAACTTCCTTCTGTTTCTCTCTCTGTTGGCGCCCTACGCTGCACGGGGTTACCTTTGCATTCTAGATCTTAGAAGAAATCAGATCACATGCTATTTTCCCCCTGTTTTCAAATGTGCGGCTTCTGGCTTAAACCTTGCACATAGTAGGTGTGCTCCAGGAATGTCAGTGTGCCAGGATGCATGTGGTACGATTAGGTTCAGTGAAAGGGGTGCTGTCACCAGGTAGTTGGAGTGAGGACATCAAGCCAACCGTGTTTCTCTGCTTCAGGCGAAAGTCAGCCTGCAAATCTTCCATCTCTGCCGCCTGCCCCAGCCTGCGTGAGGCAGGCAGCTTTGATTGAAAAGTTAATCAGCGGGCTGGAGTTTCTATCAATAAAGAGAAGAGAGATGGATTTAAATACTTGATGAAAAATGTTTAAAGCCTCAACTCCAAACATCTAAAGATGTAGAGATACTGAATTAAGAGACAATGAAAGATGGATTACAGTAGGGTTTTTCTTTTCTTTTCTTCTTCTTCTTTTTTTTTAAAATCAGACCAATACAGTTTGCAGGAGGAAAGTGGTCTTCGGAGTGAGTGGGAATTCAGCCTTGACATAGAAGTTCAGAAGCAGGATGGGTGAGAAATGGATGAGGGAGTTCTGCCCATGGGTTTGGGGCGTGTTGATGGGTCGGTCCAAGGTGGACCAGGGCCTGGCTGGAGGCTTCCTGACACCCCCACCCTGAGACCACTGGGGGCTCTAAGGATTCAGATGAGCTGCTTTCTTCTGCCCCACCCACAGGGCAGCGAGGGGCTCAGGGTGGCCAAGAAGACCACAGCGGGCAGACTGGGTGGGGTGAGGTGGTTGGCAAGGCCTCCTGGAGGAAGGGAGGCTACTTCAATCAGGCATTGAAAGATGAGCATTTTACAGCCAGGAGCGGGGTGGGAACTGTGAGCCCAAGAGGAAGGGATTAAGAAGTACAAATTGACAGTTTCAAAACAGCCACAGGGATGTAAAGTACTGCCTAGGGAATAGAGCCACTAATATTGCAATAACTGCGTGGTGCCAGGTGGGACCAAGACTTGCGGGGGGTGGGGGGTTCACCGTGTAAATTAAATAAACGTCTCACCACCCTGTGCTGTACACCTGAAACTAATATAATAGTGCGTGCCAACTGTAATTTAAAAGGAAAAGGAAAATGTGCATTTTAGACCGGGGAGTAACGTTCACGATGTCAGGTACAACCCCTTAGCTGATTAACTGGGCAAAGGGCAAACACACCAAGTGGTAGAAAGCGAGCAACGAAGCAGAGTAGCTTTTTTCAATCTCTCTGTGCCCCCCGGGGGGCTACCGTGGCCCGGGTGGAACTGGTGGGGCAGCGTGGGGCGCTAAGGATAAGCAGCATTTATGAAGCTTGGTCAGGCTCCGCGTCTGCTATTTTTCAGGCCATCTCTCATCTGTGCGGCCGTTAATTTAACCGTATTGCACGCTCTAGGTGAGGACGCTGACCCTCAGGAGCGGAGAGAGGCCTGTCCAGGGTCGCGCAAGTCTGGCTGGGGCCGGGAGTTCTTGCATGGCCCGCTGCCCCACCCGAGTAGCCGTTCAGTAGATCACAGGCCTGCTCAGAAGCAGAGAAGGGCCATGACGCCTCTAACGGACGACAGAGCTCATGCCCCTGGTGGCAGCGTAAATTCCTGTGTTGGGCGCGGTGCCTAGCACAGCACGGCCTCAACCCATTGCAAACGAGGTGCCTTTCCACCAGCAAAGTCTCTGCTGGGGCGTCTGGAAGGTGCTAGGTACTCAGCAAACATTAGTATAGTCACTCATGGCTGATACCTGGGCTCCATTTCCTAGCGACTTCCCCCAAAGGATCCATGTTCTTGCCCCGAACCCCCCTTGGCCTTTCTTCCCATGTCTCCCACTCGACACCCCTGTGGGACCCTGTGCTCTCCGTGTGGCTGTTTTCTTCACGATGGGTGCCATGTCTCCATGTCGTGTTTGTTTGCTTTTCCCAGTGCAACTTAGCCGGCCACGCCCGGCTCAAGAACTGCTGGTCCGTGGTTTACCCTGACACCCTTTACTTCCTCACCCAGCCCTCCGACCGCAAGGCCTCCACCTTGGGGGAGACTCTAGGCTATGATTGCACCTTGATTAGCCCTCACGAACTCTCCTAGCATTCTGCTGAGCGCCAAACGGGCTCATTTCCCCGCTCCATCCCCAGCCCCTTGGAGTCGGGGTACTTACGCTCCTCACCCCTCACTCTGCTCCGCCTCTAGAAACGAGCTGGGCACCCAGTCGGCACTCAGTGAACCACTAGAAATGCGGCTCCATTTTTTGGAATTCTAGTTTACAATCCTCTGCTTTCTCTGGAGAGGTTGCTCATCAATGGTGGTTGGCTATTGGGAAGACAGGACCCTGGCGGCGTGGGGCGAGGATTTATTCTGAGCGGGAGTAACAGCAGAGGGGGGCCAGGGACAGCAGCACAGGATGGGGACTGAGGGCAACACGTGGGTATTGAAACAGGATTGTGGAGATGCTGGCCCCCCAGAACAGCCATCTCCATGGAAACTAGAACGAGGGCCTGGTAGGCATCGACTCATCCTGGGTAGGCTGGGGTCAGGGAAACTACCTCACCCCCCAGGGGACCTCCTGTAGTAAATACGTCAAACCCCACTCCTCCTGCCCAGGGGAGCTGTTCACACCACACGGTGCATCAGCTTCAGCAGCCCCCATCCCTGCCTTACGAAAGCGTCTTGGGATTGATTCGTCCACCACCAAGCGGGAAAGCTGCGCCTGTCCCCGCGCAGGGAGCCGCCAGGAGCCGAGGGAATACGCGCAGGGTGGAGCCGGAGTTTGGGCCAGCAGACCCCCCGAACGTCCTGCCTTGACTGGGCTCACAGGCAGCCCCCATCTGTTAGGGTGGCAATACCCCAACAAGCAGGCCCTTCCTGAGCCCAGGAGAGTGATCTCGATATCCTAACGAAACGACATTTATCGAGCACTTATCAGGGTCAGGTGTGGCACATCCACACTTAACTTGAATCCTGAAACAAGCCCCGTGGGGAGGGAATCCTATTTCCGTTGTACAGGTGACAATGTGGGAGTTCGGACACAGTAAGCATCCTGCCCCGGGTCGACCAGCGATGACAGGGAGAAGCTCAGACTGGGAGCCCGGCCTGGCGGGCCCTGCTGACCGCCATCCCTGAGCGTCTGCACGTGGAGCTTTGCTCTGCTGGGCGGAGGCTGTCACCCAGGATCTGTCTGTGCAAAGAGGGCTGACACTTGAGAGGCGACAGCACACGCCCTGGGGGTCCTTGCTTCACAGCCCCCTCCCCGGTAAAGTTACCTGCTTCTTTCCTCTGCAGTTCGGCATGCAAATCACCATCTGCATAACATTCTGTTTCAAACTGTTAGGCGCTAGGTAATTACAGTTTACCCACTGGCCATCCTTAATTTTTCCAATGTGTTTCCATTCGCCCCCCCCCTCCCCCTTTCTGGGACCTTTCTTAGGAGTATTATTTTTTCCAAAATAGGAAAATTCTTGGTCATTAATCTAGCACGAAAGTATTGAATTATTATTGTAGATATTATTATTATTCTCTTTAAATCGGAAAGGTGACTTAGAAGTATTAAAGACGGGTTTGGACAAAAATTAACAGAGCAAACACTCAACCACTCTCATCTAACTTTATTTATTTCTTGCATTTTTATCTTAGGCAAATGGACTAATAAACTACATGTTCATGTAGGCGTTATACGTGTACATAAACTTCTTTTAGCTTCCATAAACTCATGTAGTTTGACTTTTTTAATGTTAACAAAGGATGCTGTGGCATGGCCTTTCCCAATTTCCCGAAAGACCCGCCATTTCCTTGGAGATTCCGGTTGGGTCTGCTTTTCCAACACTGTAGCAGACACGGCGATCACCACCTTTCACCAACACGCTTCGGTTTTCGAAAGCGGTCACTTATTTTCCCAGGTGATGCTGACCTGTCCTTCCTGCCTAATTTGTAAGATCAGGCAGAGGATGCTTTCATTTGCTGGTGAACCATCTGAAACCACTTTTTGGTTCTTGCTACCAAAGAACCTCCTTTCTTTCTCAGAGTAGTACCTCAGGAGGTGCTGGACTGACTGGAAGGTGAGAGCAGCAAGTCTTTGGGTAACTTGCTAAAGGCACGTGGTTAGTAAACGGGGATGCTGGTCTGGATCCGGTCCAGCCTGACCCCAGAATCTTTCTCCCTTTCGTGCAAAAAGGAAGGTACTCAGCCTGCTGGGGTAACCTGGCCCTGCGCACCCCGTGCAGGGGAGGCCATGTGGCCATCTTCCTCTTAAAAAAAAAAAAAAAATCTCATCTCATGTCTGGGAATCCTTAGGAGATTTCAGAATAACCCCGAACCCAAGGTTTTATTCTATTTTTGTTTCAGGTCTGTAAAAAGTGATGGGAGGGGCCAGGAGAACGGGTGTGTTCAGTCGCCTGGCGCGTCTCATGGATGCCTACGAGGCAAGTCCGGAATGGATGGATTCACCGAACAAATGCCCTGGAAACTCCCACGGGGGTCGCACACAGCGCTGCGCATGCGGGACCCAGGCAGCTAAAAGGCCTCTGATCAGGATCTCCGACGCAGGCAGCGCAGAATAGAGAAAATAATAGTTGAGCAATAATGACCAAGCCTGAAGGGTACCCCGGAGGAAATACACAGGGGCTGAGAGATGGGTGGCAGGATGGCATGAGAGGGGACCTCATTTCAACAGGGTGATCAGTTCCTGCTTGCATTCCACGCAGGGGGTGCCATCCCTGTAGGACCCTTACCCCAATGTCTGGCATGGTTAGAGGGGTGAGTGTCCTTTGCTTTCCCAATGGAACGCTAACGTGACCAGTGGCCTCTCAACTACTCAGAAAACCCTAACGCTGGCTTAAGACCTGAGCTCGTCATCAGTTTTTCCTGTCCTTAGCTTCTACACCGGAGGTTTCCAACCTTAGCACCACGGAGACTTCTGTGAGAAAACGCTGTTTTTAGGTCAGGGGCTGTCCTGTCCTCTGAAAGGTGTTTAGCAGCACCCTGCTTGCTACCCACTAGGTGCCAGGAGCACCTCCCTGCCCAAGTCAGGACCATCAAAAAGGTCGCCAGGCATTGCCAAGTGTCCCCTGGTGGGCAGAGTGAACCACTGCCCTAGACTTATTGATCATAACATTAAAAAAGATCATTTTGAAGATTTTATTTATTATCTCTAGAGAGAGGGGAAAGGAGAGAGGCAGCGAGGGAGAGAAACATCCATGTATGGCTGCCTTTCACCTGCCTCCAGCTACAGACCTGGCTGGAGACCTGGCTTGCAACCTGGTTACATGTCCTGGCTGGGAATAGAACCAGCGACCTTTGGGTTCGCAGGCCGGCACCTTATCCACGGTGCCACCAGCCAGGGCTTGATCATAACAGTTTTGATGTCATGGGTCATTTTTGGAACCTGACAAAAATCCAGGAAATAGTCATTGCTATTAAGTGATTTCTAGGTGTGAAGTGTCCCATCAAATGCTTTATATGTGTTGTCTCGCCTGATTTCCACAACATTCATGTGAGGAAAGTGCTGTTGCCACCTCCTTCGAGGCGAAGGTCACGCAGTCAAGGGTGGCACCGAGTGTGGACCCTGAGCCTGCGCAGCTGGGGAAGCACAGCTCTGGCTCCTGAGCCCCACGGCGGGCAGGGACTGTCATCCCCGGGTCACTGAATCAACACATCTCCACTTTACAGAGCCCGAGGATCGCCCGGGGCTCCGCACAGATGCCAGTTCTGATTCTGCAGGTCTGAGACTGTGCAGGTCCCAGCAGCCTCCAGGTGAGGCCAACGCTACTGGCCCTCGGGCCACACCTGGAATTCCAAAGACTAGAGCAGCTGCCCTGGCGCCTTTCTAGATTAGATTCAGCCAAGGATCGGGTCCCTTACCAACCTGCACTCACACACACGCATTTCCTAAAAGCCCAGGTGAGACCCCTTGCTCTGTAGTCACACCTTGACCTTCGACAAACAGAGGCATCGCCCCTATTTCTGCGGCGTTCCAGCTCCATCTTGCCTTCTCCTTCTCTATCCTTTCAAAGCGCTGACAGCCTGCAGGTCTTATCACACCCACTCAGTGGCTTCCTCCGTGTGGTGCTGGCTAGTTCCCGACACCACCGTCCTTGGGGGCTGGCACAGAGTGTGACTGGGTGTCTTTATGGAAGTGTTGCCTCAGGCCCAAACCATCCTGCTCTTCTTTTGCCTCCTCGTGGTGTAGCCTTCAAGTCCTGCAAGGCACCTTTCCTCATAACGCTTGCTGAATTCACCCCTCCCCCTTCCGTTCCCAATTATCTACGTAACGCCTGTGCCATGTGATACAATGATCAGAAAGTGATGTTACTTGAACACACGCACACAAAACAATATGAGCAGATGCTTTTCTACAAGAGCAGATAACCTTAAACATGAATAAGTGGGAAATCTGTGGAATCAAAGCATTTTCCCCCCCCTTTTTCCATAATAGCCTTTCATTCTTTTTATGATTTTGTCTCTGAAAGCTCTTTCGGTGGATGACAGACGATATTGTTCTTCTATTCTGCTTCAGACAGAATTCAGGGAGCAAGGGGGGAAGGAAGGCATTGTGGAGCCGCTCCGTTCGGCAACACAATTTTTATAATTAATATATACAACTGAGCAGAGAAAGGTACGTTATAATGAAATGTAATTAAGAGGTGTTTGCTCTTTTCCTACACACGATGACTATAATTTCCTCGGCTGTTTAGAAGTCAACCATTATCATTACATTTTGCACATATCTTTCTTTCTTCCTTCCTTTTTTTTTTTGCTCCTGGATTTGTTTATTTTCAATAAAAAAACACAAACATGGATTTAGGGATTTAGAGCATTTGCTCTTCGGATAACATCATCTTTTAATTAAGGTCCTTGGTGGTCATTAAATCGAACACCTTTTATGGTACGTCTTGCCTTGGCATGGCTTCCAATTTTTAATTAATGGACCTTTAAAAATAGCTTCAAATAAAACTGTAATTTAAATTTACCAAAAAAAAAAAAAAAGCTCAGGTCAGACGACAACATTATGTTTTCCTCCCATGTGGAAAGGAACCGATCTGATTTTATAGTTATCTGTCATCATGTACTTTAATTATAACTCTCTTATACAGCCTGACATTTTAGTCATGCATGCTGAGCTGCCCTCTCTCCATGCGCCCCATTTTCCTTCTCTTTCGCCCCCCTCCTCCACAACTGGAATGGAAAAATAAGGGTTGAGAGGATCCAGCAGTCGCTGGTGGAGGGAGGTGGGGATGGGGTGAAAGGAGGCACCCATTCGGACCCCCCCGCCCCCGACTGTCCCTGGCTACTCATCCTGCTGAAAGCGCCTGGCACATCGGCTCAAGGCCAGCACTCACCCGGAATGGCTGAGCTCGGTTGCTGAGACATCACCAGCATGGGGACAGGGAACCCACACCTCGCCCTGGACGCTGAATAAAACCGTGGAACACTTTAGTGGCAGGAGCAGGACACCGCCAGTTACAGAGCAGCGTCTCTGACGCTAACTCCTAGGGCCCAGTTGTCACTCAACATCTTTTCAATCTCCTGGGACCTAAAATGAAAGACAGTGCTGGCTTCTGTTCTTAGTTTCTATATTTCCTTTTTGGGGGTTGTGCAAAGCATGGGTGGCAAACGATGCACATGAGTCCGCAGGGCCGCGCTTCGTACTTCCCAAGCCACCGTCTGGGACACGGTGTTGTGCGTCAGGTCCGGAATGCCTTTTCCTCTAGGTGTGGACCGCTGGACATATACGCATAAAGTTTTAGTAAAATGACAGGAACGGTCGCTAAGCATCTCAAACAGCTCCTTGCAGTCTACATGCAGAAATGAAAATAGAGGCCAAGCAAACCCCTTCTCCCAGGAACCTAACTGTCACCAGGTCAACTTCTGGAACTTCTATGTGCCTCGAAGAGCCCGGAAGGCTCCAGAGAGGACCGAGACCATCACCTTGCCCTTGAGAAGACTTGGGCAGAAATAGGCAACGCGAATGGAGTGCCAGCTGGGAATGGGGAGGACCGCACGCACCCCTGGCAGGTGCTGAGCCCCCGAGGGTTGGCTTTTGCTTGGGTCCTGTGGATGATTAATACAACAGTTCTCTTCAAATCTTAAAAAATAAAAATTAAAAAAAAGCATGCAAACAGAGGGTAGCCTCCAGGGGATACGGAGAGGTTGGTCAGAGGGTACACATTTGCAGCTCTAAGATGAATCTGCTCTGTGGGTCAACCTACATCCCTGAGACGACCCAAGTGTTTGGGGGTCTCACCCTTTTACCTTCCCCTTGTTCAATTGTGGAGTGTGAGTTGGGGCTAAGTTCCGGCCTTGACTCCCCCACTCATTTTCCAAGTGACTTTCAGAGTGGCCCTGTCCCTTGGACTGTCAAGTGGGACTTGGTGTTGTCACAGAGGGTCAGGCGGCGCTTCCAAAGCATGGAGTGTGACCTCGTGGTGAGGAATTCAGGTGAGAATTCGGGCTCCCCTAACTCTCTAAACAGCGGTCCATCTTGGACCCCAATACCTAACCCCGGATGCCTCAGCACTTTGTCTTCCAGCTTGGGGTACCCATCTGTAGATCAGATGAAAGCCTTCAGTACCAAACCTCAACATAGTTGCTATGCTGGCAAGTATAGGTTTGGGGTGTGTGTGTGTGTGTGTGTGTGTATAATATGAAACTTAACCAAGATCAGGTCATTTCTAGATTAAATGCCATGCCTTCCGGATCGAGCCTTGGAAAGCAACAGAAGCTTTTGGAAGCATAAACATTGGGGTTAAATGCCCAGCCAGAGCCCTCTCCCCTCAACAGACATTTTTTTCCCTCTTCTTGTCACATCTAATTATTTAAAAGTCCATTTTGGCCCTGGCCAGGTTGCTCAGTTGGTTGGAGAGTCTTCCCCACACGCTAAGGTTACGGGCTCCATCTTCTGTCAGAACACAGACAAGAACCAACCAACGAGGCCTGCGTGGTGTGGCTGGGTGGGCTGGGCATCGTCCCACAAAGCAAAAGGTCACCAGTTTGATTCCAGGTCAGGGCACATGCCTGGGTTTTTGGCCAGGTCCCTAGCTTCTAGCGTGTGAGAGAGACAGCCAATCGATATACCTCTTGCATATCGATGTTTCTTTCCCTCTCTTTCTCCCTTCCCTTTCCCTCTCTCTAAAAACAAAATAAATAAAAATATTAAAAAGAAAAAAGAATCAGCCGATGAACGCATAACTATGTGAAACAACAAATCAATCTTGGAAATTCTTTATCCTTTTTGAACAAGTTCTACATTTCCCGAGAGCAGGTCAGGTGCTTCCAACCAAGCTGAACTTAGAAAATGGGTGGCTGGTGATCTCTTTTTTGGACTTTGTGGGCAAATGCTTTCTCTTCCCTTCTCTTCCTATGGAAAAGGCACACCGTCCATTTAATACAAGGTCCCGTATACCCATCACCACAGTCGCCTGTTTGTTGCGGTCCAACATCAACACCCATTCACAACAGGGGTGACGCAATGTCATTGTGGGCGATTCGATCAACGTTGCTTCCAATGGTCCTGCAAGCTCTAGGGGTCTGGTACCCTCTTGACATTTGGGATGAGTTACTGGCCCTGCAGTTAGAACCTCAGCCCTCAAGACGGTTCTCCCTGAACTCCCAGAAAACACAGCCTCCTTGGTCACCCTGTCGACCTGCTGCACGGTGAGAAGGTGGCCAGACCCACTGGGGACTCACACATGCCTTCCCCCAGCTCCCCTGCGCGGTCAGGATGCCTCATCAAGTCCACAGACCTGCCCCTGCGCCGTTGGGGCTTCTCCTCTGTTTTTCCTTTGCATGTGAGGCTATACTCAGGGACTGACAATTATCATTATTGTTCAGAGCACCTCGTGCTAATACCAGCCATTGATCTTTCTCAAAATGACCCCAAGCGTCTTCAGTCCTTGACCTCAAATCTGAGATGTTGGCTCCTCCAAGCCTGAGTTCGCAGCTTTTGAAAGAGAACCGGGGCCAGGTTTCAAAATAACAGGTCACCTTTCTCTCCCTATCAACCCAAACGCGAAGCCTCCTCTGCTCGGGAGAGGTTTCTTTCTCCTTGATCAACACATTATTCTTTTTAAAAATCCATTTTGACTTTCCCCCTGCCAGGAAGGGCCCTCCAAGCTCTCAGTGGCCCAGCAGGAAGCCCTTTCAGCTGAGCTCAGATTGGTGGGTGGCGGAGGCCACAATTATACCCCATCCCAATGACATGTCTGGTTGCAGGGACTCCAGACAAAGAGGCTGAAATGTATGAAAGTTTCTGTGCCTTCAAGGCAGAGCCTAAAAATACCTGCCTGAGATGCGGGTTGGGAGCTATTTCCAACAACGGGGCTCCCCCATTTTCCTGCTGGGAGCTTGAGAGCTTCTGAATTCTTTCCAGCTGGCTGTCTGGGGTACCTGGCGATGGGAGGGGGTGACACGCAAAGACCCACGCTGAGGGTGAGAAGGCTCCCCGAGAGACCCCTTAGCCTCCTGCCCCCACCTTGCTGTTCCAGGTGACGGGCTGCCACGGGTCTGCTCCCAGCTATTCCCAGCAGCAAGGACACAGCCCATGCAGCGAGCAGGGTCGATAGGGACCAGCACTGCCACCACTTGTCCTGTTTCAGGAGACTGCTGTCCCTGTGGCCAGGCAGGAGAGGATCTTCGGGATGATCCAGTTACCCCTATCCCGATGCTCCAGTTCTCTCTAAAACAGTGCCCCATTGATTGCCTCATCCTCACTTTCATGCCCCTCTGAACGGATGCCGTCTTTGGCCTCTTCTCTTGAAAAGCATTTGTCTTTGTTCGTGAATCCAAACGGACCTTCCAAAGCATGTCTTTACAGAGTTAACTCCGCATCCTCTGGTCCGGTTTTAGTCATGGTTAAGGTTAAAGAAAGAATGGATTGGGGTACTTGGCGTGTAAAATCAACATGTCTTATAAAAATCTGGTAAGACTTCGAGAATGCGGGCAAAACTGAAACAGGCTCAAGATGGACCAACTCTGTCCGTGTAATTGTCAGCATCTCCCCAGTTGTCCCGGGGAGTCTCAGGGCAGGTGGCGTCAGCCACGTGGTCGGAAATGAGTTTGCACGTAGGGCTGCTGCTACGGCCCCTGAGGAAGACCCAGCCACAGTGGCCCGGTGAGGACACTCCTCTCCTGGTCTCAGCAGCTCAGCCAGCAACCTGGCCTCCCAGAGTCCCCAGGAAGGCAGCCTCTGCTTTTAACCAAGTCTGCGTTCAAAATCAGCCTTTGGGGCACTAAGTATTAGTCGGGGGTGGGACTGGTGGTCATTGCATTTTCTCCACTTCCCTTGCGTTCCTACGCCTGCTGATTCCTTTCTATTCAAGCCCAGATCTTCTCCTCAGCAAAGCGCCGTGCAAGTGTCAGATCACGCAGGTGGGTCCTTGGAGGACAGGCTTCAACCCAGCCAAGACCATCCAACTAAGACCATGTCATTATACGTTTCCTTAGAAACCGTTTCTTCAGGACAGACATCCTTCCCTATAGATGCTGACATGGAAGAGAGAGAGAGAGCACGTTATATACTAATATAGATTATAGATAAGCCAGAGAACTTTAACACGTGTGTGTATGTAACTGTTCTACAGTCCAACACTGTTGGGAATCACTGCATTCAGCCCAGTTGAGTCAACTCTTTGTTGCAGGTGCTCTTCACAATGTCACGTGCTTTGCGAAGCTCCAAGGGAAGATTACTGTCGTGGTGTTTTCCTACTTTCCGGAATAAGGACCCTATTTCTGGGAAGAGTTGGTGGGGCAGGTTCACATTCGTCTGCTTGTGCAGCTACGCTCTCTGCAGAAGCTGTGTAGGTAGAAGGCACAGTCATGGGTCTTCGCTGAAGACAGGAGTGTCTTAGTCTTATGCCAACTAGTTGGTGTCTGAAGGTGAAAGAACCAGCAGGAGCTAAATGGTCCTTTATTTAGAGCTCAGGACAACTTCAAGGGGTGCTGACCCACTTGGGGTCTCCGTAAAGAGAACAGTGCTTCATTTGTGTATTTTCATTTGGGGGGTCTTTCACCAAAAAGCGAGAGAGATCCCTGTTGCCCTACCAAAGATATGATAAAAATCCCACTTTGACTCACCCCTGGGGTCACCATTTCTGCGTGGCTGTTATGTGCCCACGAGCCACTAAGCCATGTCCCATGGAGGCCACAGACAGACACAGGCTGGGCCTGCCTCCCTGAGAAAGCAGAGATTTCGATTCCCATGTTAATCGGAGTCTAAATAGAAGCATAATTCAGGAATCAGTACTTGTCCTTTCTCATCCGTCAACCTGCTTTAAGCGTGCCACCAGGATAATTCTGGAAGGGCTCGGGCCTTCCCCTCCCATCCCTCCCTGACAATATCTGGATGAATGTTAGGAAATGCAGAGATGTTTGCGTTGGGTGCAGAACTCCGTCCCCGGGAAAACAGGGTGACGGTGGCTGGGCTATCAATTGCACTCAGTCTAAACCTTCCCTGCAGTCTTAATTAACCACATTTGCCTTCCCCGTGGCTCGGGGCTGAGTCAGACCAGCCAGCCCCGAAGCCAGCTCCAGGCCGGTGCAGTCACGTGACAGGTGACACATATTGGCCTGTGATAAACGATCGGGTCCCTGGATGTGCAGAAGTTGTTTTTTATTTTATTTTATTTTTTTAGTGTATGTTGAGTCATTACTATTGCATCAAACCAAAGTAAATGAATGTCTACTGTCATTGTTGTGAGAGAGACAGAGATGGGGGTGGGGAAGGAAAAAGAGAGAGGGGGAGAAAGGACAGAAGGAGGAGAGAGAGAGAAGAGAAAAAGAACCAGAGGGAAGAGGAAGGGGAAGAGGAAGAGGAAGAGGAGGAAGGAGAAGACAGAGAAAGAGAAGGAGGAACAGCAGAAGATGACTTACTAGGCTCTTCCCATTAGCCTGATAGCATGCTAAGGCCTTTAGAAATGTTATCTCATTTAATCCCTTTAGCAATCACAGTATTCCCATTGTATAGACAGGCAAACTGAGTCTTGGGGCCTATAGGGTGATGGTCACATTCTAGTTAGGGTTTGAATTCACATCTATAGAATGACAGTCATCTTGAGAGACATGGCTGTTTCTACAGGAGTCCTTCCACCCAGGGGTCAATTGGGGGTCTGGTCCGTGGTGGCTTTGGGGGACCCTCAGGCTCTTGTGGACATTTCTCCTCTTGGCATTTCTTATCAGTCATAAAGGCAATTTAGGGCAGAGAGAAAGCCCTGATGACAAGGTGCCCTTTGTTTCTTAGTGTTGTTCCTCACTGCAGTCCCTGAGTGGGTCCTGACACCCACTGAGAACTGGGGGTGCCTCATCTACGTCCTCAGGCCAAATCCTGCATGTTGTCATTTGGCTTGGGTTCCCGCTAACCTTAATGCTGAAACAATTACCGTCGTGTTGAGATAGTGGTGCGGACCGTGCCGTAAAACTTGTCTTTGATGCCGACGGCGGGCCAATACTGCGGTGTCTTTATTGGCGATGGAGGGAAAATTGGCACCAGCTAGGAAGTCACCTTATGTTCAGTGTCAATGACTGAAATTTCCTCCTGGTTGGCTCCTTCACAAATCCCCAAGCGCCATGAAAAGGCACCAGGGACAATAAAAGGGGGCGGGGGTTGCCAATAAAGGCACCTCGAAAGATTTCCGTACATGCAACAGTCCTTTTCCAAAAAAGCAATTTCATGTCTACTCCAGGTAGACACATAAAATCTTATGAACAAGTTCAAAGTCTCCTTCACGAGGCTGTCATGAAGATTCCTTTAAACAGTTTCCATGAAAGGGGTTGCATGGGAGGAAAACAAAAGAAAATGAGGGCTTGGGCCACGAGAGATGGGAAATCGGGGAACGGATTTCTTACGCTTTCCCTCTTGCCAGTGTCGTGAGCCTAGAAGCTCCCAACGTGCGTGGCATCTAGCCCTGTCACGGCGCTCATTGCTATTCATCATTAATTCATATTTTCCAAGCAGCCAAGGGGAAAACAGTAGTAGGAAGAATGAGGAGATGTCAAATCCTGGGAGTCACATTTCAGCACCGTGTCTCGACGAGGGGTGAGCGGAGGTTGTGCTGTTTGAAAAGCCAATCCAAACGTGGGGAGGGAAAGAACGGGCCTGCTCCTTCCCCCTCTGCATGCCGGTTGCTCTGCCAGGCCCCAGCCTGTCCCTCCTTATCTGGAAAGTTCCTTTCACCCGGCTCCGCCAACCCAGCCTCTCGGTCGGTCTCTACGGAGAAGCTTCATTTGGTCATAATCAAGTGCACGGCTTGTGCCAGGCACTGGGGTGAGCGGTTCACGAGAATTAGTTCATTTCGGTTCACGGCTACCCTACAAAGTCGTGCCCATCTCATCCCTATTTTATAGATGAGGCAGCTGAAGACGAAAGTGGGTTACCTGGCGGGTCAATTTTACGGCTGGGGTCCCAGCTCAGAGTCTCTGCCTGGATGGGGCACAGGGGCCACATCAGGGTCACCGGACCCTCAAACCCACGCTCTCCCCCGGCTGTGTGACCTGGGCAGGTGACTTGGATTCTGGCGATTGAAGTGTCGATGGATAAAAGGCCGTACACGGAGCATCAGAGTTCACCAAGCCTCCCGTCCTCACTGGGGGGTGGGACACAAAGAAACCTGGGAAAGGTTTTTTCCAACAAAATCACAACTCCGTGCTCCCCCTTGACGAGCAGGTGGGACTCATGTATAAGAAGCTGCGTTTTCAGTGGCCTTTGTCACTTGCGTACTTACTATACTCGCAAAGTATTTACTAAGCACCTGCTCTTGACCAGCTATCGGGTGGTGTGGTCTCTGACTCTCTCGTATGTGGGCTTCCCAGACATATGTGTGGATTCAATGTGGTTGTTTTCTCTAATCTGTCTCATGTGTGTTTGATTCTTTGACCAGCCCGAAGAACCTGGAGGGTAGATGCAAGTTTGCACCTCCAACTGCGGAGCTGCTGGGCAGAAAGCGATGGGGGTTGCGTGGATGGCCCCCTAACTCGGCCCCACAACACGGAAGCCACACTCAGGTAACTGCCCGACAGTGATCCGTGCTGCGGGCTGAGGGACATCCATGAGACAGCTCCTTCGGTATAAATCTAGAGGGACCTGGCTCAAGGGTGGTTGGCTGAACTAGACATTTTAAAAATTTAATTTCAATCATAATGCATCCTATGTGTGCTGTGTACCTGAAAATCTTAAACGTGGTTGGCATCCAAAGTAGGTAAACTCGCTACGGGAAATTTCCCCTCGTGGAGATTAGATACTCAGGGCTCTCCGGAGAGGCCCTGACCTAGCTGCGTGGCATGAAAACACGGTATTATTGCTTCACGTTTCCAACATGGGCGCACAGATGACACCTGGGTGTTACAGGGAAAACTGAACTTTTTTCCCCCTGGTTCCTTGTGTAGGTCCCTCTGAACGTTAGGCCAAGGTGGATGGAGAGCAAATTGTCAGAGCATCACGTTGGCATTTATTTTTTCATGCTCTGAATTTCCTTCCTGGGGGACCGGACTCGACATATTCACCGACTTGTAACATCGGTGGCTGCTATTTCCTTCTCCGGGATTTCATACCTGGGTGGTGATGAGGGAAATCAACCTTAGCGACAGAAAGCCTTGTACCTTCCGAAAGATTTCAGGCAGGGGGCGAGGGGAGAGGAGCGGTTTAGTGGGCAAGCGAACCTTGCAGAGCATCTTTTAAAATAAGGGTAATCGAATAGGCATATGAAGACTCGATTTGAGCTTCATGACTTCCGTTTGAAAACACCCTGCCTATGGCCAAGTGAGAAAGAAAAGCAGGGAGGCAGGGAGGGAGGGAGGGGGAGAGAGTGGGAGACAAGGAAAAAGAAAGTCACTAAGTCCGAATGGGAAATATTAGGGTGAAGATAATTAAGTTGTCAGTATCTGACCGGTGTTGACATCCGTAGGGCGTGGCTTTCCTGACACCCGGTCCCCACTATTCACGGCCCTAGCGTGTCCATAACCTGCAGAAAGATTACTGAACTGAGCACTTTGGAAGGCCACCCGGGCCTCCCACGGGGCAGTTCCGTGCCTTTGACCTCCGGGGAGAAAAACAAGAACCAGGCGGCAAAGTGGCTGTTTCCACCGTCCTTTGATTTCCCCTCGTCATTTGGTAAACGCATTAAATTAAGCTGCAGATGTTTTGCTGTGAACACAACGCTGTATTATGGTGTGTTATTTTCCTGATAGAAACATTTTCTATACTGTAAATAAACACAGTGTTGTTAATTAGTTAATGAATTATTTTTTTAATGCTCCATTAGGCTTTAGGGGAAAAAAAAGAAAGAAAGAAAGAAAGAAAGGAAAAAAAAAAAAAAAAAAAAAGAGCACCAGCTCTTGAAAGTTCTCATTTTTAATAAACAGCCCTTGTAGTCAAGACGGGATGCCTGAAATCTGCGGCGATGGTGGTTCTTGTCTGGGCCATTATGCCTTCAGCTCTGTTTTAAGTTATTATTATGCTGCTCAGAGTATGTTAGTCTTGGGGATTAGGGTTTATTAGAAATACCCAGGGTTTGGGGTGGACTATCTAAACATAACATCTTGAAATAAGGGAGAGACACTTGGGGTTTGCTCATTTTTGACCCCCACCCCATCCCCCCAACTCCTTCCTGCAGGATGGGGAAGGTTTCCACAAGCAGCAAAGAAACAGAGAATTCTGCACTCCAGGTCCAGGGGAACCTAAGAAACCCTAGAGAGCTTGGGCAACAAAAAACAAACCCGCCAGCCTCTTTCACCGCCGAGTCCTGCCACTTCTTCCCAGCCCGCGCGGAGGAGGCACTCTGCCCGGGAGGGTCTTGGGCCAGCCGCCGATCAGAAAACTGTCCAAGCAGGGACGCGCGTTCTCTCCCGGATGAGTTCATATCAATAGTCGCTGTGTTTCAGGGGATGCAGCTGGTTACATTTTTAATAGGCAGATGGCTAATTTTACAGTTCCAAGCCAATCTCTCATTGGCCAGCGTCCAGAAAGCCCGCGGTAGGGCAATGCCCGGCGGAAAGTTCAACAGGACACTTGGGGGGAACATATGCTAATGTCAGCCCTTTTGCTGAAATGTCTTTAAAAAGAATATTCAGTGCTAAGCTGAGGGATTTTCACGGACTCAAGCCGAATGCCAGATGGGTGGCCGGCTCTGCAATCTTTAGGGCCTAAGCAAATGCTCTTAATCAGGCTTGGATGGTCGGAGAATTAAATAGCATCAAACCAGTAATCACTGAGTGATTTTTATTAAATGACAAAGGTGTACATGTTGGCAGGAACGAGCTGGCTGTGTAGGGGGTGGGGGGGTAGTCCTCTTTCTTCACTGGAGCCTCAGGTGCTATGAAGCCTCTAGTCCTGGGCACATCCCAGCATCCGGCCTCCGATGGGGGCCCCTCCCCACATGGCTCTTCAGGGGGTCACAACCGTCCATTTACCTCCCCAGGTGACAGCCACCTCCCCCAGGGTCGCAGAGGTCGAGGTATCCGTTACCGTTTTAAACACATCCTTAATTTTAAACGGTTAGGAAATCTCTCTCTGAGGCGGCAGTTACTTCGACATCTTCATTAGAAGAGAATTTGGGACCATCTCCCATCCTGCAGTGTGGTAATCAGGCATTTGTTAATTCCCCACAGCAGGATTTGGGTCTGTCTCCAGGAAAAGCTTGGAAAGGTCCTGAAAAGATCTCCCCACCCCCCTCCCCACAGCGCGGGGTGGGGGTGGGGGAGAAAAAAAAATTTAAAAATGAGGCAAAAAACAACAAACAGTTCTGGGAGGTGATAAAGGGCCTGGGTGCAAAGCATCCTTATTTTATCTGCGTGATGAATCGCCGTAGGGTGATGGAAAACTATTTAAGAAGCACACTGGCAAATGCCCTCATTTAAATGAGGCAAATGTTGCTTACCTCAATAAAGGACCCGAGTCACAAGCAGGAGGGATCAAAAGCGCTTTCTCCAAACAGATTTATAAAAGAGAGTGATTTTTAAATGATTGCAGCTCCTACTTTATAGAAATATTTTATGAGGCACTTTTCTGAACATAACATGCTTCTGAAGGGTTTTCCTCCCTGAATCGCTTTCCTGAAAAAAAAAAGGGTGATATTACTTTTATCCAGCGCACAGGACCTTGTATAAAACAATGTAAAGAAATCTGACAAAACCAGGAACTCTGCACAAGGAGGCCACGCTTTTTTTTTCTTCTTTTTTTCCTCCCCTTTTTTTTTGGCCAGAAAAATAACCTTCAAACCTCAAACTCAATCTATAAATGCTTCTATCAAATTTTTCTTTCAAGAACCTGGAAAGCGGCTCATTTAGTTTACAGAACAGGTTTGAAAGGAGTTTTCTTGCAGAGTTTTTGTTTTATAATCAAAATAATTCAAGGGAAGTGACACGACTTATGAGATGGTTTTTTTCCCCCTGGACAAAGTCTACTAGAAGGAGAAAGGGAAAGAAAAAAAGAAAAATCTAATTCCAAGACTAGCAGACAAAAGTTACAGACAATGGGAAAGACCTCGAGGATAGTTATAAATTATTCTGTCACTAAATTAAAGTATTGGTAAAAGCAAAGTCTTCCAAAAAAGGTAAAATGTGTATTAGCCAACTACCTTCACAGTGCATGGAATTATGGAAACAGATTCTGTCTGGTATGAATGTCCCCCAATACATTTTAGCCTTTTTTTTTTTTTAAACGTAGTTTAAAAACTTTATGCCATTTAGAAAATAAATAAATAACGGGGAAAGAAAAAAAAAAGCCAAAAGAAAACAGAAATTAGGGCGGTTTTTAAACTACAAGCCAACTGTTTGCTCTACTTTGCTTTATTTATTAGTTCTTAAGGTATTTAAAACTTGAGCATTAAAACTGCGGAATAATTTGCAAATGAATGCAGTTGGAGTTGTGAAAATATAACTCACAGCTGAATGTGGGTTATTCAGACAAATGGCTGCTTTGTTCGAGGAGGGGAAGTGAAGTTCTGTGTTAATTTATTACAAACTGCAGCATTTCATCCTTGATGTCCAGGCAACAATGTTTTTTATTTCAAGTAATTTATAAGCACTTCGCAGAGCACTTAGCTGCGTTGCGCCCAGAAACGGAGTGTATATGTATTTACTGTGGGAATTTGTTTTTAATAAAACTGTTGTAAGGCATTTTTATTCCTTTGCTTTGTTACATTAAAAACATTCGCTGCATAAGTAATGTAGTTCATTCTCAGTTGAGAGGCAGCAGACCACAGCCGCAACTGTATTGGTTGGTTGGGAAAATGACGGGAAGGGTGATGTTTAAAGCAAACTGGACCCTTTTCTGAGCAGCTCTGGGAGTGTTCTCTGTGCCCCCGTGCACAGCCCACCCCACCCCACCCCCGTGTCTCAGGGAAGGAGCTCTTAGATGGCCAAGGGCCCGGGAAGCGCCCAGAGGTCCTAGGATGTGAGCCCTGGAAGCCGCAGTTCACACGCCGGAACCGAATAGGAAGGAGGAGCTGAACTGCCATCGTGGGGGTGCGGGCACCGCAGCCCGTGTGCGGGGAAACACACGTGGGCTCGAAGCCAGTGGTCCTGACGTGGGTTCATCAGCCCACCACCTTCCCTGGAAACGATTCATCCCCCTGCGGGTCCCAACACCGGCCTTTGTTTCAGTTTCGAAGGGAGGCTCACAGCTGCTCTGGTTTCTAGGTGCACACAGACACCTACAGTTACAAAAGAGTCAGAATTAGCTGGATGCGGTGGGGTAGGCTGAAACTGGGGCAAGGAGCCTCAGAGCCATATCTGGGTTCCGGTTTCCAGCTTTGGGGAGAGAATGGCGGAGGGAGCTAAAAGCCACAGCAGTTGCACCCCAAGGATGATGGGCGGCTGTCCCGTGGGTGCCAACAGCTCCCCGGGCCTTCAACCGCCCGAGCGCGAGAAGGGATGAGTTTGTTGACTTCATAGCCTATCTACCTATCATCTCTCCATCATTTATCTGTTTGCCTGTCTATCTTCTATTTCTACTTACCTGTCATTTATAAATCTACCATCTCTCCATCTATTTTTACCTATCATGCGGTTTTACTGTCATCGTAACTTCCACCGGGAGAAAATCATTGGTCCGAACAGCAGAGGTGAGAGGGAGCTGACGGATAATTCCCATACATTGCATGGCCCCCCAGAATTGCTATGCAGGCAGACTTCACTTTATCCCACTTGGACTTACTGCCCTTCACGGAGGGTGCATTTCTTACACGGTCAAGGTAAGACCCCCAGCAGAAGGGACGTTAGCAAAGACTCATTTTCCTGCAGTGCTGGCTCTGTGGCGGTGGGCTGAACCTGAATCCACACGATCTCCGAGGGGCCCCTGCGTGTTTAGCCTGTGGCACGTGGTGCTTCGCACGTGAGCGCAGGTGACTCGATCTTGGGGACCCCCCGGCAAAGAGTATGGCAGGCCTGCAGCCTCCCGAGGTACAGCTCTGTGAAATGCAGCCTCGTAATTATCTAGACACATTTGAGAAGTTCTGTATAATTTGAAAATTGCTTTGACTTTTAAGAAGAAATTTGATGAGCAATTATTGTATAATAATAGATTTTAAAACTTATTATTAAAAAAATAACAGGAGAAGTGTTTGGGAAAAAAAAAAAAAAAGTACCTTTAAGGGAATCTAGCTTTTGCCACCCCTGTCCAGCCACTCACTCTTCCAGAAGTGAGGAGTAAATGAGAACACAGGTCGCTCCGCTAACTAGCCGCAGAAACCCTACTGGTGACTCGTAAAGGGCCCGCGGAAATTCCCACCTGCCTGTTGGCCAGGACGCGGCCTGCAACTAGGGAGTGGGTGGGAGAAGACTTCCTACAGACGACTCTTCTCTTCTCGTCCAGTCCCTGGCCCTAATGGAGAAGAATTGATGAATATTTTCTCCTAGTCCTTCTGTTTCTTTCTTTTTGTTTATTTAAAGATTTTCTTTATTATTTTTCAGAGAAGGGGGAAGGGAGAGAGAAAGAGAGGGAGAGAAGCATCCATGTATGGTTGCCTTTCACCTGCCTCCAGCTAAGGACCTGGCTGGAGACCTAGCTTGCAACCTGGTTCTGTGCCCTGGCTGGGAATCGAACCAGCGACCTTTGGGTTCGCAGGCCGGCGCCTTATCCACTGAGCCACCAGCCAGGGCTGTGTTTCTTTATTAAAAGTTAACTTAATTTTTTAAAAAAGACCAGCTCCAAGAAGCTTTCCTGACTTTAATCTATATTCATGTTTTCACCTTTAAATTCCTAGATGCATGTCCTAGGCCGGGAAGTGTGAGTGTGTGTGTATATGTATGTAGGTGTGTATGTATGTGTGTGTACGTATGTGTACATGCATCTATGCATATATGTGTGTATGTGTATGTACCCATGCATATTTATGAACATATGTGGGGCTGGAATTTGAGGTGGTGGGTATATGTGCATGTGTGCATGCATGTTGCATGTTTTAGGGATTGTGTGTATGTGTTCATATGTGTATGCATATGTTTTAGGGATTGAAAGGCTCTTGAGGATCACAGGGCAGTCACCCCTCCGGGCCTGGACCAGCTCACCGGGACAGCGAGCGGGCTGACGGAGGCCAGGGAGGTGTGAACCCAGCAGGGCGCTCAGGACAGGGCGCGGCCCAGAGCCTGGCCCTGAAGACTGGAGGCCCATGTCACTGTCTAGCTCCCATGGGGCCAGCCCCCAACTCTTCCCTCTGGGGTCTCGCACTTCCAGCCCCTGGAGACAAAAGGGAGTCATGTTTTTTCCGCAGTGGAGAAATCAACTTAGGAGCTAGTCTTAATGAAATAATGATCACGAAAGGAATGGGAGCAAAAGAAAGGAAGCCGAGAAAAAAACACATCAGCTCGTGATGTGGCGGCGACAGCTGAGAGTGGTTAGCTAACGCGGGGAACAATGATCCATCAATCAAATGGTCCTCGAGTAGAATTTGCCCAAACAAATATTTACCGTGTAGGACGGATCTCAGTGCTTCTGGAAGCAGGATGAGTCTCAGCTATCACTTTGTCGATGCTGGGAAGAGTGTTTTAACCCCATTTCTAGCATGTCCTTAAGCTATGGTCCACCAGCGACCCCTTGGTTTCCTAGGTTGAAGCCCATAGGACGAAGGCACCAACGTGCTGTCCCCCGCTGAGCGGCCCTGTCATGGCACCATCCGGCCCACTAGTTGCTAGGAACAAATACAGCAATGATGTTTGAGGGACATTTGTCTCAGGATGGAAACCCTGCCTCTTGACCATGCGGGTCCTCTAGAGCTCGCATGGACCCTCTTTTCCGCTCTCTTTATTGATTTTAGAGAAAGAGAAAAGGAGAGGGAGAGGAGAAGGGGCAGCTGGGCAGAAGAGAGATCCAGAAACATCAGCGTGAGAGACAAACATTGACCGGCTGCCTCCCACACGTGCCCGGAGTGGGGACTGAACCGACAGCACTTTGGAGCATGGATGACCCTCTAACCGGCTGAGCCGTGTGGCCAGGGCTGGAGTAGAGGTGTCCCATGAAGACTGGCAGGCTCTGCAGGCCTGCCACCTCAGATCCCAGCCCCAGGCCTGCCACCCGCCAGCCACGCGGCGTTGGCCCCTGACGCCACCCTCGGTCCGTGCCTCTGTTTCCTCATTTGTAAAACTGAGGTGTTAGCAGTGGCCTTTGCCTCCGAGGGGTGTTGTGGGCATGAAATGCATCACATGACATTTTCTGTGTATCCACCCAGCCTGGCGTGCAGGAAAAACAACTTAGGCTTATGAATCACTATTATTTCATAGCAGAATCCGAGCTAGCAGGTCCACTGAGTTGTGACGGCCATGTTGAACTTTGACTTGCAGTTTCGCTCAGTGGCACGGTGCTGCCTCTGCTCCCTTTTCCTCGGTCATGTTGTGCTTGCTTCACTCAACAAGGCGGGCCAGCAAGCTCTGCCCTCTCTCCTGCGCCTCCCTGGATCTCTGGCTTTCTCGCTTTCTTTCTGCCTCCCCCTGTTCCTGAGCCTGCATCTGTCTCCTGAGTTGCCTCCAGGTAGCCTCGTTACAGTTCTGTTTGTAGTCATGCCTTAGTATGTGTGGGGGTAGGGGTGGCCCAGGGGCTGGGAGGTGGGGAGGTGTGTGGTCTTTGGGGAGGCCACTCTGGAAGAGACAGGGACTTCAAGGTTCAGAGAACAAAAGCAGGCCCTGCTGGCTTCTCAAGTCCAGGAGAGCTAGCATTGCCCAAAAGGATGCAGACGTTTCTCCCCTCCATCAGACCCTGGGCCAGCAGGTGCTGGGGTGAAGGGCATTCGTGGCTCCCCACCACATTCCGCGGCACGGCACCGGGGTGTCTGCCGTTCACTCTTTTGGAGTCTCCGTTGCTCTGGCTCCTACTCCAGTTTTCTGTCCGCTCTACCATTATCTGTACTTGTCAACTTCATTCACACGCCAGTGGAAAGAGCTAATCCACTCTAATGCAGTGTATCCCTAAGGGATTTGGGTTTTAACAGGCTGCAGAAGATTGCCTCCAGATTGTAGGACAGGGTGACACACGGGCAGGACATGGGACGTATTTGGCCCTCTGATGCTTTTGGTTCAGTCTGCAGAAAACAAACTGATGTTAAAAATTAGTGGACTTCCCATAAAAGGCGGGGAGTCCGGCCTCCCTGAAGAATTGAGGCCTGCCTCCCTTGTCATCTCTCTGGCTGTGTGTCTGTAAACTCTTGGGTCATATTTCCTCTTGTGTCACAAGGGCTCATTCTCAAATGCCTGCCACCCAAACTCCAGGGCCCTCCACTATCCTAAATATGGGGAATCCCTAAAATAGAGGCGAGCGAGCCCCAAAGGACCCATAGGGCATGGCAAAAATACGTTTGGATTTTTTACTTTCCATTTTGCTGTTTATTATAACATGTGTACCTGTGCATGTTAGTTAACATTAAGTATGGATAAGTAAACACACCGATATGGGGATGCACGTTCACCCATTTTTGACGGACAGTTTACATGATGGGACACGGAGACCCTTATCGTTACACTTGATGGTGTACTTTGGAACAGTTGTTAAAAGGTGAATGCATGCAAAACACATGTTAATTCATGAATAACAAATGAGCCAGAGGGAGTAAACATGCCAGGAGAGAGGTAATGCGAGGAAACAGAGCGGAGCACCAGAAGGAGAGCAAAGAGAAAGAAAAACAGACGCGGGTGCTGATAAACACGAGCCTTAAACACCCCGATATTCTGGTTCCTGCAGCGACGGCAGAAGCACGGAATGGGAGCTGGCAAACTACCCTCGTGGAACACACGGAATTCTTGATACACTCATGGGCCGGGGCTTAGCGAACGTCTCTTCCTACAGGTCATTTGAGGTGGTGGCAAAATCGGTGCATGAGAGCTGAAGCAATTTTCTGGGGTTGCCGGCAGGTCTTTGCTGACCAATGTGGTCACTTCTGGTTCCTGGGAGGTGGGGGGTAGTCAGTGTGTCTAGAAGGAGGAGGGTGCAGTTCTTACAGGCCGCCGATAAAAAAATATGTCCTTTACTAGAAACCCATTCTCACCATTTCTACAAAGACTAAGTCAGTTGCCGTCCTTCTGCTTGGTAGAGCGAGGCTATGTCCCACCGGGTCCACTGTCTTCGGGAAAGACATGTTGAACGGGATGAAATTCAAGGACAAAATAATAAGGACACGTGCTGTTGGGTGAAATGAGTCAGGGTCAAGTTCCAGGTCCGCCGGCTGCCCGGGGAGTGGAGTCAGGATCCCCACCCATTCCTCGGAGAGAATTCTAGCACTTTTCTCATCAGGGGCTTGGCGAGATCAAATGAGGTACCAGAGGTAAAGTGCAGAGCCCGGTGTCTAACATAAAAAAGGGTCCAGTAAAGGTCGAGATGGTCAGGTTCAAATTGGTACCGTCACGGCCGCACCCAGCCGTCCAAGGGTGGATCACAGGTGGCTGCTGGGGCTGCACCCGGGGTGTCCTCTTGGTTTTTGACATGCTGGAGTCCCCCTTCTTTGTGGCCAACAGCAATGGGCTCAAGGCTTTCACACATGAGCACACTGATTGTTGGGCAAGGCTGGTAGTTGGGTTCTGGGAGGTGAACCCTCATCCCCCGCGAACAAGACTGCGCATGAACGCACCGACACCAGGGAGAGATCTTGAGTTACCCGTGGGTTCCACCGAGAGAGCCTTCCTTCCAGGTGCTCTGCGGGGCACGGCGGGCCTGGGGCTCTGTCCTGAGCAGCTCGCCTTCGCTTTACGAGAACTTGCTTTTCCAGCATGGGCTTCACTTGGACTTTGGTGTCGAACGAATACTTGCCTTTTATTTTTCCTTCCGCGTCCTGTCTTCTCCCTGGTTCCTCTTTCCTCTGTTCCCCTGGACTTGTGCTAAGACAGGCCAAGGACCCCGGTGGGGCCTTGAACCCCAGAAAGACGACTGGGCAGATGGCCACTTCTGATACATCAGGCCCACTCTGCTCTCGGGCACCCTCTTCCTCCGGGCCCCTCCTTTGGGTGCCACCCCTGTTGGGGGCAGACTGGAAGCACCAGCTTCCCACAGCGGCGCCTCCTCTCATCCGAGCTCAAATCCAGAGACCTTGAAGCAGCATCGCCACCCTTCACCTGAAGGGCCACCCCCGTGTTTGGCCGGTCTGCCTTCCCTGTACTTGTTTTGAACAAAGCTCTGGGCGTGACACTATCTCCAGGGGCAAATCCACCTGCAGGGACGGGGCCAGGGGCAGGGTAGGGCTGGGGTGGCACAGCTCAGAAAGGCAATGCCAGGCTGGTGTGCCCTTGCGACCTACGCTTTCCCAGGCGGGGCTGGTTCTCCCAGCTCCCTGCACCAGGAACTCGCCTAAAACCCATTAACTAGTAATCACGGCGGGCCAGCGAGGGCGCCTCCACCACCCCGGGAATATCCAATTAGCAAATCATGATCCGGCCCTCCAGTGAAAGAAGTCAGACCCATTATCTGTGATGTCCCCAATTAGAGTGTTTATTCATGAAAGACGGCCCCGAGCTGGTCAGCCCGGGCTCCTTCCTTCCTCGCCCAGCCCCGCCAGATGCGGCACCTCCTCCCGCCCCCACCGGTCCCGGGCTGCCCCCTGCGGCTGCCCGGATCACGAGGAGCTCCAGCGGCAGGACGGAGGGAAGAGGCAAATTCTTTGGGTTTGGTCATGCCTGACTTGAGTCCCCCTGCTTTGGGGGGTGGAAAAATAAATGAGTTGAGCCCGGAGCGTGGCTGTGATTTCGCTGGTATTTATCCATCTCACGTTGGCAATCGGGCCGGCTCATATCAGGCATGGAGAACACCCCAGTCCCGTCTCTCTCTTCCCTCTCCCCGTGCCATCAGCTACATATTAACTACATAAAAACAGGGGACACAACCGCATCTGCTTCTCCGGCCAAAATGGTCCTTCTAGGCAGCACGTATTCCTTCCATTCTCTTTTCCAAATGAGATGGAGCATTATTGGGTTGGGCTGTTTCGTTAACCCCCTCCACCAATGACAGGCCAGGAAGGGCGCCCCGCTTTGGAAATGCTCAACTAGAGGGATCCTGAAGTTAAAAATAAAAAAAGCAGTAATAAAACAACCAAAACAGCCTTGGCTAGGAAGATGCTCTTGGTAAAGGCTCCTCCTTCTGCACGGAATCTGAACACGAGGCAAAATAGCCGGAGGCCGGCAGAACTGCTGCTGGTTGAGAGGGGCGAGCACCCCAGCTTCCACGTTGGATACCCCATGACTTTCCTTCCAATATCAGGCCTTAGAAGCCCAATCTTCTCCCCGAGAGACGGGAAGCTCTAACCCTTCCTTCCTACCCCGCTGAGCTTGGGGGGCTGACCGGGCACGGCTCCGACCGAAACTTGTGTAGGCTGCTGCAAAAACACAATCTGTCTGTTTATATTTCTAGAGCCAAACACGGTGTGTTCTGTAATTCTGATTAGCATCTACTTGGCCCCTTCCTTGAAGTATCCTCTGTGGAAATGTTTCAGATAGAAATCTGTTGCTGTCCTACTGCGGCGGGGTTGGGGGGGCGGGCAGAGTGGGGGGCAGCTGGAGGGTAGTCAAAACTGCAGGATTTTCGCACATTGGCTTTTAAAACATAACCGCTAGTAAAATGTAAGTGATAGCAACGCACAACGAAATGGATCGGGTTGAAAACAAAGGTAGCCCTGGCCGGTGTGGCTCGGTGGGTTGGAGGGTTGTGTGTGGCCGAGAGGTGGCCGGTTCGACCCCTGCTCCAGGCACTGGGGTCCCTGGTCCAGCAGGGAAAGGAGGCAACCTGCTCCTTCTTCTTTCTTGCACCCTTGTTTCCCTCTCTCCCTTCCTCTGCCCTTTTCTCTTTCTAAAGAAGCCATGAAAAAAAATAAAGTCCTCCAATGAGGAGGTAGGACGAATGGAGAAATAAAATAGTGAGAAAGGTGATTGCAGTCAAACTTCTCGTTTTGCTGGTTTTGACTAGTGATACACAGAGGAGCCGCTTACACCTGTTGCGCTTGGACGCAGGTTACACTGGAGGATGGTTCGCCACTGAGCAGCCCAAGGCTTAAAATCGGCCGCCGGCGGGGAGTATCTTCACGGTGACAACGAGAAGATCGGCCTATCGGGGCCCCCCCGCCCCAAGCCTGTCCAGCCTTCTGGAAAGTTCACACAGCAGCCCCTCCCGTCCCTGGCATGGCTGGGCAGGTAGCTAGTCCTTACAAGGTAATTTCACGTGCAGCCTGTCCATTTGGCATCAGGCCCTTCATTATTGAATTTTTGCTTATTCTTAGTGGACATTCTAAGTCGCATGCTGTCACCTGCCGCTTTTCGAACAGGAATTCTCGCAGTATTTCAGCACTTCCCTGAGTGCGACCCTCACTCCGATCTCTGTCAAGACCGCATCTGCCGGGGAGAAGGAGGGTATGGAGATTCATTTCCCTGCACGAAATGACCCCGGCGGCCACCAGATCTCAGATGTTTCTTTCTCCATCGTGGGCTTGTGGAAAGTCTCCTGCGTTAGCGGAAAGATGTCAGCCGTCACTCGTGTTTTGAATTACGGAAATAGGATGTGAATGCATGTTCAGAGTGATTGAAACAATACATTGATTAAAAGAACATTCCGCCTCAAACCATTTTCTGTCCTTGGTCCCGAAAGAATCTCTGTCACACTTGGACACATTTTCTCCGTGATTTTGGAGTGTATATATCGACATATATATACATGTTATTCTATATAAGAATAAATTAATGCATTAGAGTGACACAAGTTTACACACATGAGGCTCACGGTCATATAATATTCTGCGGCAGGATTTTTTTCACTTTTATCACCCACTTTGTCCATGTTAGCATATGTAGTTCTCTGTCATTCTATATCACAGCTGCAAGAGCTCATGGCATTTGCCCATCCATGGGCATTTAGACTGTTCCCATGGTTTTTTTTAACACTTATTACAAATGAAGCAATATTTAATATCCTGTGTCTTACAGCTCTGTGCACATGCATATGTATTTATATGCATTGTTACATATTGAACGTAAACTGTAATTGAAAAATAAAATACCCCTGGTCAGTGTGGCTCAGTTGGTTGGAGCATTGTCTCACATGGAAGGTCACAGGACCCCGCCCTGGGTTGAGGGTTCAGTCCCCAGTCAGGGTGCAGGGTGGGGAACAACCAATCAATGTTTCTCTCTCGCATCAATATTTCTCTCCCTTTAGCTCTAAAACCCATAAGCATGTCCTCAGGCGAGGAAAATTATCAAAAAGAAAAGAGGTAGAATCACTACGTCATAGGGTGTCACCTTTTGCTTTCATTTCTCCTCATTTTCTCCTGCGTCAACGACGTTTATGAACGTTGCGCCCGTGCGCACACAGGTTCCGGGGAAAATGCTGACGGGGCCGGTGCCCCTGTTAACAACGTGGCATCAGGACGTCTGGGCTCCACGAGGCTGCCCCCCAACAGCCGTCTGGATGAACAGCTGCTCTGCGACTTGGCTGAGAGGTCGGAAGTCAGGGGTGACAGGACCGGTAGGGCCCGTGCCGGTCCCCACGCTCAAGATCTTCTTTCCCGACCCGTTCCAGCTCTCTCTCCAACTGCACTCTGCTCCTCCGGGCCTGGGGCTTCCTCCAGCGCCCCGAAAGCCTTTGAGCCCAGGCTGTAGGCCCGGAGCGCCACAAGCAGCTCCCGGGCATGGGCTGAGGCAGGTGCATCCACATTTCAGCTCCATTGCAGCAAAGGGGGGTCACTTTGAGGCCTGTGCTTCACACCATTTTGGGGGGGCAGTTCCCCTGGGGACTGAGCTTGGTTCCTCACAGTGGCGGCCAGCTGAACAAGGTGCCCTCTCTCCGCTGCCTTTCCTTTTGGGGCTCACATCCCCCCTCTCCTTGACTTGGATTCTCCGCCCTTGAACTCTTGTCTCTGGTTGGTTTCTCGGGGGTCCCAAGTGGAGACAGCTCGTCTTCTCACTACAGTGATCACAGCAGCTGCTGCCCACCAGCGAGACGTTGTTAAGCAAAGACCAGGCTCCACCTTGCTAGTTGCGGGGGACAGGCACCCTCTTTAGGAACCAATAGGTTGCGTCTGGCTGCCCTTGCTCACAGCTTTGGGACGCAGGGCTGACTGACAGGGTGTGCTGACAGGGATCAGAATAGGTTGCATGTGACTGACGGACTTCCAATCTCCCGTGGAGGAAACGCAAATGGTCTGGCATTGTCTTTCTGCCCCATGTGCTTGGGACAAAAATCCCACATGTGCCTAAGGGCCTGGGCCCCTAGCAAAAGGCTGGAGATTTGGATGAAGCCGCACCAGCTCCACCTAAGAACGCACAGCCTTTGGGCTCCGCGGACCAGGGCACCCAAACTCGGGCAGCACGGCTTCCTCATAAGGCGACAACCCCCGTTCTGGGGCCCAGGCCTGGCCGGGAGAGGCCCATCATACCATCTGCAGGCCAAGGTCAAAACGCCCTGGAGCCGTTCGCTGGGTGTTGCAGGGAGGGCTCCAGGGCTATTTCGGGATCGTTGGAGGAGCTTGGAGCTTCCGCAGGCCAACAACGCCTTTGGTTAAAACTGTCCTGCCTTCGGTCCTGGGTTGGGGCCAACTCATGGTGACCGTCAACCTCTCTCTATCACCAAAACCAGAACTCTGCTCCCCATGAACATCCACTTATTTCTCTTGCTCTAATCAGTGCTTAGATGACCCTAAACATGGACCCCAAGTTAATAATAACAATAACCCAAGTCTTTTCAAAACACAGTGCCAGGTGTCAGGCTTTGTGGTGCATTGGCGCTACCCCAACATGTTGTCAGAATAGCACTCAGATAAAATGGATAAAAATGATGATTATCGCTGCCCAGGGGAGGAAACTGCGGCACAGTGATGTTTCATAACCGGTCCAAGGCCACACAGCCAGGCAGTGGCATGGCTGGGGTTCATGTCAGAGCTCATGCTCTTAACCTGCCCCAGGGTGGGCATTTGGGGATCAGACCGTTCTTGCTGTGGAGCTTCCTGAGCTTAGCAACCTTGAGCAGGTCCCTGAAAACCCTGAGCTTGAATTGCTCCAGTGAGGGTGACGGGTGACCCTCTTGTGCACATTGTGGAAGTTACATGGATGGTGAAGGCCCTGCTGCAGTAGGACAGGCGCTCTCCAAGACGTAGCGGTGATTATGGCCATTGTCACTGTTATCTTCATCATCATCATCATCATCTCCTTTCCGTGTAAAATCAGTGAGATTGTGGTACCTACGTTGTAGGATCATTGTCAGGACTAAATGAGAATTGGTAAGAAGTTTAGCACGGGGCTTGGGACGTGCCGAGGGCTCATGAATCATATATTATTCTAGCCTGATGAACTGCTATATCATATCACACTTGGTGCTACGGTTCTGACTACTGCACGGTGGGGTCTTTCTCCCCACTGGAGCGCAAACTTCTGCAAGACAGCAGTTGTTTGGCATTTGTGCTTATGCGAATGCCTGGCAGATGGTAGCCAGTTTGGTGCCGGATGGGTTGGTGGGCGGGTGGGCGCCTGGGTGGTTAGCTGAAGGGTCTGGCGAGTGCTGACAGGCTCGATGGAGGAACGGAGGGTCCGGGTCCTTTTCACTACCTGTGACACATCGGATGTCACATCAGGGGGCAGAGGGCATGAGGACCAGGAAGCAGCCTCCAAACTCTTTAGTATGAACCAGGGGTGACAACGGAGAGAGAAAGAAAACAAAACTAGCAACCAAGGAGGCTAGTGGGCCCGTTTTTATCCACGTTGGGTGAAGAGTTGCCTTTATTTGCTTCCAAGGCTCCTTTGACTTCCAAACCTCCGCCTTCACCTTTCCGCGTCTCCGCGACTAACAATACGGCAGTGTCGTGTAGGGCCCCACCTCTGCCCCATCCAGAGACAGGGGCGGTCACCTGAGCATCAGGAAGGTCTCAGACAGGTCTGGCTGTCCCGGGCCTGACAGGGAAAGGACCATCTAGGATCTGGGTTTGAGTTCTCTCCCTGATTCTCCTGGTTAGGGAGGCCTCCCGGTTGAGAATCCCACTTTTACAAATAAGACGAAAGCCTTGGTGAGAAGCTGCTGCATCTATTAGGGTCTTAACTCTTGATCTTTCTCCTTGCGGGCTCTGCATGGGTTCTCAGCCATCAGACTCTGGACACCAGGTCACACCCAAGCTTCCGGCGGGACCCACTTAAGGTCCACGTGCCCTCAGCGGGGAGCCATCTCCACCCCCACCTCCAGTGCACTCTGGGCCATTGATGAGCCCCCTTTGCCAGCCGTAAGAGGGGGCAAGCCAGAGGACCCCCACTGGCTGATGGTGCCGTGTGAGCTGCTCAACACACAATCTTCCCTCGCTGCAAAGGCTCTTCTAGGTGAACATAATGCGAATCAAGTGTAAGCACTTGGCCAGGCAGGTATTCAGTCCCCCTGGGCTTATTCATTGAACCTCAGCACTTGGACGGGACAATTAGAAGCAGCGGGCCACACTGCGTGGTGACCCGAAGAAAACCTTCATGGCAAAATCAGGGAAGAAGCAGGACGGGGAAAAGGAAGTGGAGGAGGAAAGTCACAGGAAGGAGAAAGAAGATTCTTGTTCTCTTAATGCTGTTGGCCACACCAATGCCTGCGTGACGGGCAAAGACCTGAAGCTACTCCTAACGGGTGGCGGTCTCAGGGGCTCGGACGGGTCTTGCCCGGTAAAGACGGTGCCGGAATTGGCTACCGGAGCTGGGAGAGGCTCCTTGGGAAAGTGACTCATCCTTTGCCGAATCTCTCCTTTAACAGTGAAGACATATGGGGATGGCTTCCAGGTTGGCCCAGGTCATTTGGCCATTCAGCCCTTGCAGGGGACCAGGGGCTAGACACCAGGAGAGCTAAGTGGAGCTCTGTGTACCTGTCCCTCCCTCCTTCCTCTCCCCTTCCTCCCCTTTCCATTAGCTGTTGAACAGATATTCTGGTCCTCCCTGCGAATGCGCACTCTTTAAGGCATGGTGGTGCATCATGGCTCGGAGCTCTGGCTTGGGAGAGCGCTAGGCCTCGGATGAAAGCCTGATCCTACCAGTGATTAGTGGGGCGTCCTGGCCTGGTGACTTCACTCTGCGAAATCTGCAGGAGCCTCCCCTTGGAAGATTGCGGGCAGGTCAGAATAAAGCAATTCATATAAAGCACATTAAAGAGCCTGGCATCCTGTGAGCGCTCCGTAAACATTCACGACTGTGTTTGCTTTTATTACCACCAACCATCCCACAAAGAGCGCTGGCGGAACACGCTTGGACCTCTTCTAGTTCGGAGTGCACGCTGCCAACGCCCTGACAACCTTCAGCGACCTTGTTTGTAAGAGGTGCAGGGGGACCAGGAGATCAAAGTTCTGGTTGGAGAACAAAGCAGAACTAGGCCGGGCAGGGTAGCGGGCTTCCCCTTCCACACAGCCCCCCACGGAAGAAGAAGGAGAGGCAGGGCAGGGACGGCTGGCTCGTGGCTCGAGGGCCCGGGGGAGGCCACAGATGTCCACGGTCTGGGTGACGGGCAACCTCTCAGGGGAGCCGAGATTTGGGGAACGCTTCGGGCGGGAGCCCCTGTCCCGACTTGACATGAGGCACCACCGTGTTGAAGCTCTCAGGACCGGGCCCCCACTTCTCATCTTTTCTGTCGCTGTGCCAGAGACGAACCACGAGCTTCTGAAGTGCTGGCCTTTGGGGTCCGGCCCCGTCATGCGCCCTAGAAAGTCATCCTACTTCCGTATTTAAACTGAGGAGAACCTAGCCCTTCCGAGACCCCAGACTTTCTGCCATGACCACCTCCGGTCCTACGTTGAAACTGGAGGAGAATCGGGCACTTGCTTCCTGGCTTCGCAGTTTGGAGACCTCCCTGCCCCTGTCACGGGCCCCTTCTCATCCCCTGGCGGTAGGGCCGATCTGGCCCTGCACAGTGGGAAAGGCCAGACTACTTCTTTGTTTATTCCCCAGCATTCTGGCTTCCACCCACCTGTGCTCTCCAGGAGGCCCCTGACACCTTAGGGGACAAAAGACACATTTTACTGAAAGGACGTATGTCAGCTTCCAACCTCCCATTCTGTTCAAACCCCTTCTCTTTTCTCTTTATTTTTTTTCCCCCCTTAAAACAAAACAACATTCCGGGGAGGGGAAACCGAGAGAGAGAGAAAAAAAAAAAAAGATTGGGGAGCTCAGTCCACAAAACCCCAGCAAAACCCGGCCTACGTTGGGAATTAGAAACATCTGCACTTTCTCAGCAGTTTGAAAGGAAACAAAAAATTGCCAAGTGGTATAAAATTTGAAGAAAAATTACCCAAAGGAGGAATGGACGTTAACCACGCTTCAGTTCCCCACTATGGGTTGACATTTGAAGCACTTTCTTCTCCCGTCTTTCTTTCTGATTCACAGTGTGTCTAAAGAGGTGAATTGGGCGCACAAAACCCCACCTCCTCTTGCCAGGGCGGGTATGAAATATGAAGGCTAGTCGATTGTCTGGGCTCAGTGCATTGGAATAACATTGGTTAAATTATGGATAGTTTTTGAATAGTGTCACTTTTTTTTCCCTCCGCAGATGGTTGTTCACACAAGGAGCCGGGCCTGCATAATTGTATCACTAATCAGCAGTAAGGCAATTAGTTGTGTAAGTGTGCTATAATCATTCTAACAGAAGAGATGACGAAAAGACAAAAAAAAGGAGGGGGGGGGGACCAAAATGTCTTTTCTGAAGCCATCAACTGACAGCCATAATTAGATATATATAATTGAAAATTCCACAGTAGGGGAGCAGCTTCTACGACTGGATTTTGTAACGCTGCCCTTCCGCATTTGTGTCTTCGGCTGAACAACCCTCAGGAAGAGGCAGAGAACGCGCCATTCCAAGAGTGCCTACTGTACTGGGTTTTCTTTCAGACCATGATGTCAGAATAACATTTCTCCCTTTGCGGCGTGTGTAGGGGGCCGGCGGCTGGGGCTTGGGAGGTGCAGAGGGCTTAGCTCGGGCCGGTGCCGCAGACCGTGCCCGCGTCACTGTTATTTTTGAACCTGTCCTTGGCCGGCAGCCTGACGTCCCGCTCTCGTGGTGGGAACTCCAGGAGCGGCTGACTGACCTCTGAGGGGCAGTGTCTTGGGTCCACCCTGCCTTCAGGGTGCCCGTGAGTGCTTTCATTCCAATTTCTTTGTAAGGCAGAAGAAAAGAAAATGAACGTCATGGTGAAGCGTAGAAGAACGAACCCAGCCTGGGTTACCATTATTGTTTGCACCAACGCGGCTGCAAAATATCATTTTCAGTATGTTTTTATGGAGGAAGGGGCCCTGGGGCCTGCTGACCCGGTGGCCCCGGTTCTGGGCTTGGTCCAATTCTCCACAGAAGTGCGAAAAAGTGGGGTGAAGAGAGCTTCCTTATAACAGCATCGTCCAACCCCAGTTTGTATAGGAGAGGGGGGAATTTATTTAACCAAAGCCTGATTATCAAAACCTGTAATTACATTTGGGTTCAAACCTCTTCGGCTGCCTAGGAGTTGGTGGAAACTCTGCAGAGCAACTTAGCGCTGCAATAATCAGACTACAGGTCTCCCGTAAGACGAGAAACCTTGCTAAATTGGAAGTACGTCCCCAACCTCCCTCTCCCTCCCTTTGAATCCAACTCTCCTGTAATTTAATTGGACAAATCTTAACTGTGATTTCTTCCCCTCCCGAAGAAGGGCACTCTGCAGCCAAAGCTGGTTAATTAAGCTCTTTAAATGCCCCCAGCTGTGCCGTAAGTTTTCAAAGCAACACAACTGCAAATTTATTTTTCTTTCTAACGTTTGGTGGCTGGTGCTCAATCACGCATTATTTCCCCTCCTTGTTTTTGAGGAAGGGTCTCTGGGAGAATTCCCATGCATTGTGGACTCTTGGACAGACCGTCGAATGGAAGGTGTCATTAAGCAGTGTTTAATTGGAGCCCGTTTCAGGAGGGGAGTCACCGGGGACAATTCTCCGGGCTCACAGGCAGCTTGGCACACGCATGCTTATGTAGAAATAACTCCACGCCAAGTACCCAGGAAAGCAACCTCCCAGCAGGCCCGAGCCACGGGCTCTCCCCGTGGGCAGCTGCAGATAGGACGTTACAGAAAGTGGACGGTGACCCAGGCCTGCAGAGTCCCTGTGGGCTGCACAGACGTCGCCGCGTGTGAGTCTGGCTTCCCGGGCCTCTAAGTGCAACAGCCCACAGTCCCCGTCTTCACGTCTCAGCCAAACCGGCAGAGGGATGGGGAAGGGATTTTGAAGTTACCTTCGTTCTCTGCAAAGTACCTGCACTTTCAAGGAACTTTTTACTTAGGGGGAAAAAATGACATCCAACTTAGTACGGTGAGGACCTTTGCTAAAGACAATCGATTTCTTTTCAAAGATTTTATTTATCATATTCAGAGAGAGGGGAAGAGAGAGAGAGGGAGAGAAGCATCAGTGTATGGTTCTTTCACCTGCCCCCAGCTACGGACCTGGCTGGAGACCTGGCTTGCAACCTGGTTATGTGCCCTGGCTGGGGATCGAACCAGCGACCTTTGGGTTTGCAGGCCGGCGCCTTATCCACTGCGCCACCAGTGGGTCAAATTTTTTTTATCTACCCTTTTTACTGTGTATCAAGCATCCTGTCATCATCAACTTTGCAACTGGGCGGCACCAGCGATGTGCGCTGACCAAGGGCGTGCACGCGGAAGTGCTGCCAAGTGGCAGCTTGAAGAGCCAATGTGCCTGCCCACCTGCCCCAGTGTCTGTGGGGAGCTGGGGGCTCCTCCTCTCTGAGCCCCTGGTTCCCACCGTGAGCTCAGCCCCCAGCTGAGCCCACCCTCCTCGCCCCGGAGCCATCGACCCAGAGCTGGGCATGCAGCTCGCTGCGGATGGAAGCTTCTGGGCGCCAGACCAGCGCGATCCGAGGGCCGGCTGTGACTACAGTGTGGCTGGAGCCCACTGCTGCGGCTACTCAGGGATGTCGCTGGATGGTGGCCTGGGGACCCGCTCAGGCCCGCTGAGGTGCCCTGTTTGGCCGTGTTTTCTAGAAGAGCTAGTTGCCAGCCTTAGATATCGGGGAAGCACCCGCAAACTCTGGCTACACTAGACCTGCCCTTCTCCTGTGTGGCCGTGGTCCCTGGGGTAGTGGCGCCCAGCACTCCTGAGGTCAAGTACATTGACAATCCCTGCTGTCGCCTCAGGCCAACGTCTTCCCAGGCCAGGAGGACAGGACAAGCGTGTCTTCAGGTTGCACCTCCTCCTTGGTGGTTTCTTCCGTGTGCCACCAACAGGCTGGGAGAAGCCCCTGACTGGATGAGTAGCAGTGGCGGGGCGGAGGTCTGGTGTCTGGCACGTTGTCCGCACACAGGTGGTCCGTGGTCCAGCATTGGCCACTGGGTGGGACATAGCTGGGAGGGCCTCAGACAGACCCAGGGGACAAGCCACTTGCCAACTTCACAACTGTCACACTCGGCCAGCAAAGAAGAGGAGACATTATTGCCACTGGGAGCACAGGGCCCCCTGAACCTCCTTCAGCTCCGCTGCTGTTCTTGTCCCTGTGCACACACAAGGACCAGGAGCCACTTGTCTTCCCAGCACAACCTCTCTCGTCCTTAGTGTTCTCTCCCCATGCCCCGCTGCCCCTCCCGAGAACCTGCGGTGGGGCCGTGAGGACGAAGCCGTAGACGCCTACCAAACTCCGGGGTAAAAGGAGCCCCAAGGCACAGCCTGCGGGACAAGGAAAGGGAGACAGGATGCCGTGTCTGGTGACTAACATCTCACCCGCCTCTGTCTGACGCAGCAGGAAGACCTGTCAGCCCGGAGGGTCCTCTGATCTCTGCATCCTCATCTGCTTCCAAGATGTGGGGCAGCATTGGGCAGAATCATGAAACAGAACAAGGTTTTCCTCTCTGCAGCCCCGGGCCCTGACCGCCCCTTTGCCCCCCGAGGGTGTCCCGAATCCTCCCTTCTTCCCCCTCCCTCCTCCCCAGCCAGCGCTGACTCTGGACTCTCCGGTCCTACCCACATCGCACCATCGCCCCGTCGGGAATGCCAGGACGGTCACCGCAGAGGGACCCCCTGGAGGAGGGATCGCCGGCCTGCACATCTCCTCTGCGAGCTTGGGCGGGTGACTTAGCTCCAGGTGCCTCTGCTTTTTGTTCGTTTGTTGGTATCTGGGGATAACGGGCCTCAGAAGGATGTTGCCATCCTCAGTGTTAATTCACGTAAAACAATCCCAAGTTGCCAGGCATGTTGGGAGCACCCAGGACAAGCTATGTCACCAAGGGCCTCCACCCAGAGTGTTTCTGCCTCCTTTTTGGGGCTCTTTGCACCCCTCTGCCTTCAGGGCCAGTTCTCAGGCTTTGCCCCCCACAGGCCTGGGGGTCCCCTCTCCGACTCGGTCTGCACCACCTGTCCTCGGCCCTGTCTCCTGGGGACAGGTCACCTGGCTGCCCTGACAAGTCCTCCGCCGTGTGCGTGTTTGGGTTATTTTTTTTTGAGCCTTCGTGAAGCCACATGCGTCCGTGGTTAGGTAATCGCCCGAGAACTGGATGAGCGAGCTGGGAAACCGTCACCGGCGGGCGGCTCGGTGCTGAAGTCCTTGTTGGCTGCATCACTGATGTCCAGGCCTGGGGGTGCTGACAGTCTGGTGCCCCACAATGGCTTGGTTTAACAGCACAGCTTTTCCAGAAGCGCCCGATGGCCGGTCTGGGCCCGTGAGGCGGGAGTGTGGAGGCAACACGCGGAACTGGGCGGTTGAACAACCAACCAAGTTCTAAACACCCCTGCCTGGGCCTCCTGGTCCCCAGAGGGCAGCCTGCAGGCTGCACAAGGCTTTTACAGAAAATTAAATCTGAGCACTTACAAGACAATCCTCTGCCAGGAATGTGTATGTATTTCGGAAGAGAGAGGGAAGGAGAGAGAAAGGCATCGACTGGTTGCCCCCCATAGGCATCCTGACCGGGGATCGAACCTACAACATAGGTTCGTGCCCTGACTGGGGATTGAACCCACAACCTTTGTGGTGGAGGGACGGGGCTCCAACCGGTGAAGCCACCCAGCCAGGGCAAAGTTCAGCACTTTTCAGCAGTTGCTATAGTCCCGAGTTTGCCATGTTCTCTACTACTTATTCCCTTTGTTTTCCTTCTGGTCTACGTCCGTCAGTGTGTTTAAGTCAATCTGCTTGGTGCCTCCTCGGTAAAGACGGGAACTACTCACAGGGGACAAAGAATAGGGACAGGGAACCTTGGGGTCCAGAACAGAAAGAGTTTGCTGACATGCACGCGCTCCTGGCTCACGGTAAGCAGGTGGCAGGCAGTCTTGGCCGCTGACAGTGTCACAATGACATCCCTGGCTCTGTACGTTTCTTGAGCAGAACAAAAGCTCATGGGACTGCCGTGTCCGCGGTCACATCATTGATCAAGGGTGTTGAATCCAGAGCCCAAATGTGAGCTGTTGTCCTGCGTTCTTCCTTGCTGGGCCGGAGGAACTCGGCGTTTATCTGGAAAAGCCCCCTTATCCCGCAGCATTAGTGAGCGTTGAGTATGCTACCCCAGGGGATTTTTTTTGGACACAGTGTACCCAGGTTTTTTCTTGAGATGTTCCCTTCCTGATGCCGGTCTCACTCCTGTGCTCACAGGCTACCAGGTCTCTCTCCTCAACGGATCTTGATCCTCTCAGCTGCCCTGAATTTGAGCCGTTTTTTCTTTTGCTGAGCTTCGCAGCCCTCAGCTTCTAGCTCCTTCCACCACTTAATGCTGTTTTCAAGGCTGAGAATAGAAATGTTGTTTGTGCTCAGAGAAGAAAAGATTCTTCAGTTCCCATGACCGACCTCCATAAATGGCAACCAAGGATTATAAATAACAACAATAAAATATTTTTGTTTCTCTAAACACACATGGTCTCTAATCCTCACTGTAACTCTGCAGTGAGATAGGTTTTATTGGCACTCCACGGAAAGGGAAAAAAAAAAAAAAAAGAGCAGAGATCAGAGAGGTCAAGTCCCTTGCCCTAGGTCACACAGCGTGTAAGTGTTGCGTAGAGAAATTACTCAGGCCTTCCCAAACTTCTGCTTCTTCGCCATCTGGGGGCCTTGGATGGCAGGTAGCAGGCCCGAATTAATGGATCAGTTGGCATGAATCCTAGAAACCCTCCCCTTTAATCCTTCCTGGGATCTCATAACTCAGAGATAGCAATTTGGGTCAAACATCCTCTTTTTTTTCATGTAGAGTTAATCTGCAGGATGCTTTTCCATACTTAGAAAGAAACCCTGAACAATGAGACCTCCCCAACTTTCTTTCTTCCTCCTCCTCGGAGCCTTATTATAATTCAAGCCTATGCAGGCGGTGGAGAGTGGTCTCTTTTCCTTTACTTCTTTAATTAGTACTGTCATTTTTAATCCCCTGGAATGATGAGAGGGAGAGTGAACGTCCCAACAAAAGACATGCTATTCTGAAATTCCAATTGTGACAAATTCACAATCCCATAAAAGAGATCCCCCACCCCCCCACCCCCCACTATCCTGTTAGCTCAGAGCAGAGAAAGTTAGGAGTTAAGTATTCCCTTCTTTTTGGGGGTGGGGGGGCCACACGGAGCCATTTTGGGTTATTATTCACAAGATGTTTTTCAACTGGGTTGTCAGGTTGTTCGATGTCTTCACCACAGAGTGCTCCAGGAATTCGATCCTCCCCGATCGCCCGGAGTGTCTTAAATGTTTTGATTGCAAATACAGGAGGGAAACTGTGATCCCACGCAGGCTTCCCTTAAATCTTCTTATGGATTAATTTGCTGTGTGGCCTGAAATAGGTCAAAAGGTGTTGGTTCGGGTGTAGAATTCTAGAAGTAATCACCCTATAGACACCCTAAATCAATCATAATTAATGCACTTGCCCAGCCCTGTCAGCTGATTGCTGCTGTGGGGTGAAATAAAGAGACCCTTTCTAATACAATTTGAAAAGAGATCAAATCTGTCATTTCATCTAATAATTGAGCCAAATGAGAAAAGAGAGGGGTCAGAGTTCACTGGGTGACCTTATGGAAACCCGATAATGCATAATTCATTTCCTTTTTATGGAATGTCTAAGGGGCTGGAAGCCCACGCGGCCTCCGTGGCCCCTGCGAACTGGTCGCTGCTTCTCCAAAGAGCCTCGGTGGCCCCTTCCAGCTGCTCATCCCAACCTTCCGTCCCGGCCGACATTTAATTCACGCTCCCAAGCGTGCGAAGTTAATAACGGAATAAATCACTGGCAGCTCCCTCTGAATGATATAAAACCTGTAATTTATTTATTGAGTGTTGCAAATACAGTTAAAACATGTTTTCACGCAAAATGCTTTTCCTCTTTTTTTTAACGCGATCGGAAGGAGAAACCGGGTTGTGAGTTCTGGAAAGGCAGGTTGGAACGCAGCGTGACTGTGAGTTGCTCCTCTTCCCTCCCGGATGCGGGGACGCGAGTTTTCTCTCGACGCTACGTGGGACCAGGAGCCGTCGGCACGAGGACAAGTGTGTTTCCGAAAAAATACTGTCAGCAGTGGCTTGAGCTGCTCAGAAGAGCTGTGCTTCGGTTTACCAAGTTGCTGGCCTAAAATGTTGGCTTTCTTTCTTTCTCCTTATCTTTTAAAGATTATTTATTTGTTCGATTTTAGAGAGGGGGGAAGAGAGGTAGAAACATCCATGTGCGGCTGCCTCTTTCATGCCCCCTACTGGGGACCAGGCCTGCAACCCAGGTGTGTGCTCTGCCTGGGAATTGAACCAGCGACCCTCTGGTTCACAGGCCGGTGCTCAATCCACTGAGCCACACCAGCCAGGGCCCAAAATGTCTGCTTTAAATGCACACAGGTCGTTCTGGGTCTTGTCCAAGACTTTGGTAGCAGCAGGCCAGGGAGCCGTTCCATCTGATGGCACAGTCTGCGTGGTGGCTCATTCTCTTGCTGTGAGTGACTTCGGAAGAGGGCAAATGCTTCCCTGTAGGGAACTAGGCAGTGTTATTTCTTTCCTTCTGTTCTGTAATGTTTTTAAGTCTCTCTCTAGTATTTTTAAACATTTTAAAATTGAGTTTATTGGGGTGCCACTGGCTGACACAATTATACAGGTTTCAGGTGTACAATTCTGCAACACACCATCTGCAGATTATATTGTGTGCTCACTGCCCCAAGCCAGGTCTCTTTCTACCACCTTTTATCTCCCTTTATCCTCTTCCACCTCCCTCCCCCTTCCCCCATTTTCAGTGGTTGCTGTGTTACATTATACATGTATATATATATATATATAGTCTATGAGTGATTTTAAAAAACTTACGGCCTTTATGTCCTTTCATTCTCCCCACTTAAGAGTATATGATCGTAACTATTCACATACATTTAGAAGCACAGCAATAGTTTATAATTTGTATTAAACATAATATAAATAACTAGGGAAGAGAAGAAATATCTATTGTAGTTGCCCAGATTTTCGTTTCGTGTATACTTTTTCCCCCTCCCTATGTTCTAATATTTCTTATTTTATTATAACCCTTCTGTTTGGAGAACGCCCTTTAGCATTCTTTTAGCTTAGGTCTGCTGGCAACAAAATTTTAGTTTGTTTTTTGAAAGATTTTATTTATTCACTTTTAGAGAGAGGGGAAGGGAGGGAGAAAGAGAGGGAGAGAAACATCAGTGTAAGAGAGAAACATTGACTGGCTCCTCTTGCATGTGCCCAGACTGGAGACCAAACTGCCAGCCCAGGCATGTGCCCTGACCGGGACTTGAACTGGTGACCTTTCAGTTTGTAGGATGGTGCCCAATCCACTGAGCCACACTGGTCAGGGCAGCCACATCAGTCAGGGCTTAGTTTTAATTAGAGAATATCTTGATTTTTCCTTTATTCCCATAGGATATTTTCATTGGATATAGATATCTGGATTGACAGTTCTTTTCCTTCAGCTGGTGAAATGTATCACTTTTTCTACGTTCTGATGAGAAATATGCTTCATGCAAATTATTATTTTTTTCTCTCTGGGAGAAAGGCTTCTCTCAGTGCTTTCACTATACTTTTCTTTGTCTTTAGGATTTAGAAGTTTGACTAGGAAGGGTCTTGGGGTAGATTTCTTTGAGTTTGACCTGAATCTCTCGGTTTGCTGCTTTTGCAAAACTTGGGAGTTTTCCAGTCGCTATTTTTTCAAGTACTTTGCAACCCTGCTTTCTTTCTCTTCTTCTTCCAAAACTTTGATAACATAAATATTAGATCATTTGTTAAAGCTGCACTGCTTTCTGGGACTAGGTTCATTTTTTAAAGTTAAATTTCTCTCTCTTCAGATTGGACAGTCGCTGTTGTTCAATCTTCAAGTTCACTTATTCTTTCCTTTGTCCCTTCCATTCTGTTCTTGAGCCCACATATTGAGTTTATTGCGTCGATAAATGTATTTTTCAATTTAGAAATTGCCATTTGATTCTTTATGTCCTCTATTTCTGCCATGATTTTCTTATTCCTTCTATTCTAATTTTTATACATTTGTTCTAAGCATGTTTAAAATTGTTCATTAAAGCCCTGGCCGGTAGCGCAGTGGATAAGGCGCTGGCCTGCGAACCCAAAGGTTGCTGGTTCGATTCCCAGCCAGGTCCGTAGCTGGAGGCAGGTGAAAGGCAACTGTACGTTGATGTTTCTCTCCTTCTCTGCCTCTGTCCCTGCTCCTCTCTCTAAAAATAATAAATAAAACCTTTAAAAATTTTTGTTGAAATATTTTTATTTTTTCTGCTTTAAAATCTTTGTCAGAGAAGTTTCTGTCTTCTTGGTGCTTCATTTATTGATTGCCTTTTTCATTCAATTTGAGACCTTCCTGCACTTTGGTATGTGAATGACTTATTTTTTTCTTGTTTACAAATACATACATAATTGGATATCATGTTAGAAGACTCTGGACGTTATCTAAATCTGCTGTTTTATCCAGTTTCTTCAGACGCAGCTCTGGCAGGAGAAGGGAGGGTGCTGGCTGGTTATTGCCAGGGTCGGGGAAAGTCCCGGTTTCTTATGTGGCCCCCAGTGACCCCCGATGGTGTGTGCAGGGGTGTCCTCTTCCCTGCTGGGTGGGGTGGGAGTTCCAGCTCCCTACTGGACCTTCTCGTCCCTGGCATCACAGTAGGATGGGCTGGCCTGTTACTGCCGGGCAATAGGGCCTTCTTCTAGGTGAGGGAGTGGGGCTAAGACCCAAGTCTGTGGTCTCCGTGGAGCAGACATCTCAGTGGGGCGGGGCAGGGGCAGCTCGTGACTCCCTGACAAGTGTGGAGGTCCCGGCTCTCTAGCTGGCATTGTCCTCTGTACCTGTGGGCAACTCCCATGCTCCCCCTGCTTCCCTTGCAAGTCTGGGGTATAGGAGGCCCCAGGGAAGCCCAGGGAGCTCCCCACCGTCTTGTCCCTTGGGACCCGAAGTCTCTGGTCTGCCTTCTTCCCCTGTTGGCTTTACATGGAATGCCTGAGGGTTTTCTTCGTTTAACTGAGCAGCAGGGATGGGAAAATAAGTTCCCTGGAGAGGAAATGTCCCAAACTTTACAAAAATGTATTTCAGATAACCTGCAATTAAAATAAACACTAAAAATGTGAACGGGGCTCTGGGAGCGTGAGGAAGCAACTAGGGTGGACACAGAGAGGAGGTCCAGCCACGGGCAAACGCACACGAGATGGAACCAGCGATGAGCGTCTGCATGATGGAAACTGACAGGGCGAAAATCGTTCACCAGCAGCTGGATCTGGAAGACCTGGGGACCCCGCGAGGAAGGCCCTTTGACAGGTCACCCCTGCAGAAGAAACATGGGCATCTCCCTGCCCTCCAGGGCCTGCTTTAACCTCTGTTGTCACCCTTTTGGAGGAACAAAAAAATGACAGTATCCGTGGAATTTGTCGCATTATTTGAGAATGACCCCTTGACCCAGAGGTCAGGCCTTTGCTTGCCCGTCTGATTAGGACATTCCATAATTTTTGAAGGAACGTATCTCCAGGCTCTTTCCATTAATTAGTTCGGCTATGGCCCGTCCTTGAGCAGGAAAGCCCAGGCTGAGGGCTCACAAATCCCTCTTCGCAGATTAGGAAGTGAGATAAAGAAGCACCGCTTTTAACCTCTGCCGGCCCCAGGGAGCCCCGGCCGCTGGAGAAAAGCAAACAAACACACATACCTCCCTGACGCTTGCATTTTATAAAGTGCTAATATCTGGTGCTCCATCGGGCTGAGAGGACAGTGTTAAATCGCCTTCCATTCTTGGGCCACCTGAACCTGTCAGTCCGGGTGGCAGCCTTTGAAATCAGAGCTGCCTGGGCAGGGAAGCTGGACCTGCGGGGGCTGGGTGAGCTGTGACCCACTGGAAGTGACCTGCTGTGGCTCAGGGGGAGCCGCCGGAAACGGGGTGAGCTCCAGGGAAGCCTGCCCGCTGGACAGGGCCAGCAGAAGGTGACTTCTGAGCCTCTGAAAGTCGCAGAACTGGTGTCCAGTCCTCCTACTTGCCATGGAGTCAAGGGAGGTGGCCTGTGACAACCGAGTGGCCGGCCAGCACCGAACTCAGCCTCCGCCAGGGGCCAGCAGGGTGACACTGGGGAAGGACCCCATCCCTCCAGTTCCATTTCCTCACCCGCAAAACGGAAGCGGTTGTGGCAATGATGGCACAGGTGTGCGGTGTGGCTGCTAGGACTTCCACTGCCGTCGGTCTAGGAAAGTGGAGCCCGAAAGAACCTTTCAGGGTTGAGTCGAATTGTCTCATCTTGGAGAAGGTGTAGTGGAGCCTCACAGATGCGGCCTATGACCCCCTTTCAAGGTCATCCGCTTTCAAGGTCATCCGCTGGTTAGAGGCAGAGCTGTTCCCAGGAGACCAATTTCTGTGGCCCCTGCTTGGCATTTTCAATTCCCTCATAAAAATCTAGGTAATAGTTTGAGCCGATAAACCTATTATCTGACTTCTTTCTTTAAGGTGTTATTTCTTTTTAGAGAGGGGAAGGGAGGGAGAAAGAGAGGAAGAGAAACAGCCATGTGTGGTTGCCTCTCGCACGCCCTCAACTGGGGACCTGGCCTGCAATCCTGGCAGGTGCCTGGGCTGGGAATCGAACCGGCGACTCTTTGGTTCACGGGCGGGCGCTCACCCCACTGAACCACACCAGCCAGGGTGTGGTTTTCAGGGTTATGTTTTTGAATACCTGTCTCCAAACGCTTGCACCAAATGAAAAGAAAAACAACCCGCCCACCATGGTGGCGCCGAATGAAAGAAACCATCGAACGGAGCGAGACCCAAAGACAAAAAGCCACGTGGGGGCACCTGTGCCGGTCCCGCTCACACTGTGCCCATTATCGGAGCCTGTCCTGCCTCGGAGGTGTGCGGTCCCAGGGGCATTCTAATGCATGTTTTATTTCTCCATCGATTTTAATTAAAAGGATATTGTGAAGGTTGCTAGGCATAAATATTGACCGGTTTTGACACTCCCGTTCTCCCAGAGGGTTGGGCTTGCTCGTGTCTCTTTAGGCTCCTCACACGTCCTTTGTGGTGTGTTGGGAGTGTCAAAAACGGAACAGTCAGGGCGTGCCTGGCGTCCAACGCGGCCTGAAAACAATCCGAAACGGCCTGGTCTTCGGGAACCGTCACTCGCAAGTGAGATCCTGGGCCTTGACTAGGCGGGAATGATTGCATCGGCGGTAAAATTTACTAACCAGTCATCTGATTCTTCAATCAATTTGGTCAGCGCTTCTGTGTCTCCAAAATCCAATATGGATGTTAAGAGTGCTTTGCACAAAGCAGAGCAGAGTGCTCTTTTAAGAGATGATTTTATTGGAAGAGATTCCTGCAGCCCTTCACCCCGCACCTGCCGTCATAGGGCCGAGTTCCTGGGTCCCCCACTCAGGCCCATTGTAACCCCGCGGCCGGGGGCCTCGTCCAAGTGTGGGGCCCACAGAAGGATCCGCGCAGGCCAGTGGTACCGGGAGGACATGGCTGTGGGAGGCATCATGAATACGCATCATGAAGAACCATTGTCTTCTCTTGCTGAGAGGAGATCAATAGTGTTGCTTCTTTTTCGGGTTCAAGGGCCCAGGTCGCCGCTGCCGGGCGTTGGGGAAGTTCACAGGGTGGTTAGCAAAATGTCGGCGGTGACCGAGCCCTGCAAGCAACACCGATGTCCCTCTGCTCTAGGGGACCCTAAGTGATCTGGGAGCCCGGGGCAGGGCTGAGCACCCAAGGCCAGTGGAAGCAGGCGGGCTGACTACAGAGGAACTTCCATCCCCACCCATGGGTGGACGGGGAGACCCGGGGTTACGCTCCTGGGCAGGGAGGGGAGAGGTTCTCTGGCCAGAAGGGCTGCCTAGAAGCAGGACAACACCGGACACCGGGAGGCTGAGCCTCTTTCCCGCTCTAACCTCGCAGCAAGCTGGGGAGGAGGTTCTCTTGGTCCGGTCTGGACTGCCACGTGCTATTCCCCCGTCCCTTCCGCAGATGAGCTTCCCATCCCACCCTATCGCGCCCCTTTCCTAGGAGCTGAAAGCTCACCCCTCAACCCCCCGGGGCGGTGACGAGGCTCCGACCCAACCCCAGGGTTTAACTGCTGGATGGGGCCCTTGTGGGGAAGGTCACCGCGTGTCTCCCGAGCCCTGGTTGTTTCACAGGTGGGTAGCAGTTGCCCCTGCCTCCTAGGGTTGCTGGGAGATTATCCACGGGGAGTGTCTCACGTGTCAGGCTGTGACAGCTCAGCCTCCTCTCATCCAGGGAATGGACTTCCAGGTGCCGGCATGGCTCCCCGCTCCCCCACCCGCTGACAGAAGGTGAAACCAGCCTCTCGTTCCCGGAGACACGAAGCCGGCCCCTCAGGCCGTGGTCACGCAGTGGGTGTGGACTGAAAGAAGGCAACAGTGGCCGCCATGTCGCCAGATCACCCACAGTCACCTCCATCTTCCGCTCCAACTCTCTCCCCAACCGCTGTGAGTTGGCGGGAACGTGCTGGTCCCACGTCCCGACACACGCGGGCGGGCGGGCGGGTTGTCTTTCTCCTCCAAGCGTGATGACTGGCTCATGGTTACAAGGCGCTTGGCAGCAGCATGTGCCCATGGGAACGCACACACATGCACACACTCAAACACGCGTTGTTACGCAGACGCATGAATAGGTTCCCACACGTTGCCTAGTTAAGGGGTGGCCACGATTCACCTCCGCAGGGGCTCGGGGTCTCTGGGTGGCACGGAACCCAGCAGACAGTAGCTTTGCTGGGGTCTCCCGGGAGGCCGCCGCGGAAAGTAGAGGGAGAAGGAGAAGTGCACGCGCGCCGCACGTTTTCCTCGGCCTGCGCAGCCCTCCCCACGGCCCGGCCCTCCGCCGTGGCGGGTTGGGACGGGGCGACAGGCCGCGGGGTCAGTCTGTGAGGGAAAGGTGGGGTGTCCTCTTAGGAGGCAGCTGCAGGCAGACTTCCGAGGCTAAAGCGCTTCTTCGGATGCCTTCTTTTCCGACCGCAACATGGCGAGGTGGTCAGCTCAGGAGACGTCCTACCAGCCCCCCCACCTTTCTGTGGCTTGGAAACATTTTTATTGTCTAATTTTTTTCTTGTCGGAGGGGCCGCGCGAGGGGACATCTTTGTCTTCCCTGTAAACCCAATTTACCGTGACTTAAAAAAAGGGACATCAAAAGGCTCGTTGCAACAGATAAAACGCCCCATCAAATCGGGCCAATAAAACAGCCTCTTGCCGGTTCTTGAGAAAATGGGTCAGAAGCATATGGACTCCATTTCCCCTGGAAAACCTGTTTGGGAAAAGAAAAGCCAGCGGTGTGGGTCAGGTGTTGCGAGGGTTTTATTCCATTTCCAGTTCTGCAAGAACTGAAAATTGAGACCGCCTGTTGGCATGGATCCCAGCTCTGGGTTCGGATCAGACGTGGATTGCCCAGGGGCCCGGGGAAATGAATGGGGGAACCACCCAAGGGTGGCAGCCTATAGCCACTATTTATCTAAACCTCCCTGCCTTTTAATCTCCAAAGGCAAGAACATGGTCCTGCGGTGGGGAGAGGGGAGAAGGTGGTGGGTAGGACCCAGCTTCCCCAGTGGGGAGCCCCCAGCCGGGGGTCTCGCATCTTCAAACGCCCTCAGCCCTGCAACGATCTCCGGTCTTCACCCCCATCTCTTGCGACTGTCAACCGTTCCTTTGTTTGGCGTCAATTACATAGGCAGGAACTTTCAATAATTCAATAGTTCTGTATGAAAGGGCAGCTCCCCTGCACATAACTTACGTCTGCGGATATCAATTGTTTTTACGGCACCGCCAAGTGAAGATCACTTGGCTAACTCTCCAGCCATCCATCAGGGCTCAGAGTCAGCCGGGGAAGTGTGTGGAGTTATGATTTAATTACCCAAAGGTTGGGTTCAAATACAAGGGAATGAGACTTGTTTATGGAATGACGGCTTGTTTTTCTCAGTTACTCATCATGAGCTTAATTTTTAATGGAAGAGCATCACTAGCATAATTAACACCCAATTTACATGTGCATCCATAGAACCAATTAATTAAATTTTATTGATGTCTAGTTGCTCTTTAAAATGCTTTCCAAATGCCTCCAAATTGATTTTAAACGGATGGCAGTGGAAGTCAGTTTATACTTTTGTTGTGTTTATGAAATACGAACCTCTTCGTTCATTAAAATATGCTTTATCTACGAGGGGCATCCCACGATTTGCTGAAGATATTCGGAATGGAGTACCCAGTGTGTTCTGACGGCGCGTTTCCACCATCTTACGATACATGCAACAGTCCTCAGGAGGCCCACTTAGGTGGCCCCAAGGATCTGAAAACAAAGAAAGTAAGAGCATCCTCAGAGATCAGAGCAGATAGGCAAAGTCAACAGAAAGAGATAAAAAAAAATAACAATAAACTAAGCTTCCAGAATATCGGAATGAGACTGTAAGTTAACACAAGAGAAAAAGCCTGTTACTCCTAGAAGGTTGGTCAGCAATAAACGCTTGCAAAAGAGGGTCGGGTTGGCCGTGTCTGGTAAAGGCGGGAGCTGGGGTCACGTTGGAGGAATGTTCCTGGTAAGAACAGAAGGGAGAGCAACACCCCGAGCTGTGCACACTGGAACATGGCAGTGCAGGTATCTCTTTGAGAGTTTAATTTTAATCTCCTTGGACATAAACCCAGGAGTGAGGTTGTTGGATCACATGGTTGTCCTATTTGTCATTTTTGAGGAATCTCCTTACTGTTTTCCATTGTAGATGTATGGAAGGTCTATTCCTTCAACAGTGTACCAGGGTTCCCTTTCTCCACATCTTCACTAATATTTGTTCTTTTTTCTGTTTTTTTTTTTTTTTTTTTTTTTTTTAAAGCCATCTTAACAGGTGCAAGGTGATATTTCATTGTGTTTTTGATTTGTCTTGACTCAATGATTTCACGTCTCTGTTGGGGATTTGGCATTTGTGTATCTTTTTTGGAGAAATGCCTATTTAGTTCTTTCATCCATGTTTAAATTAGTTTCCTCGTGTGCGTGTTTCCTCTATTCAGTTGTAGGAGTTATTCGTGTGTTTTGTATATGAACCCTTTATCAGATGCATGGTTGGCAAATATTTTCTCCCATTCCATAAGTTGCCTTTTTCATTTTGTGAACAGTTTCCTTTGCTGTGTAGAAGCTTTTTCATTTGATGTACATCCACTTGTCTATTTTTGCTTTTGTTCCTTGTTTTTGGCTTTGGCGACACACACAAGAAATCATTGCCAAGGCCAATGTCAGGAAGCTTTCCTCCCACATTTTTTTCCCTAGAAGTTTTATAGTTTCAGGCCTTACATTCAAGTCTTTAATCCATTTTGAGTTGATTTTGCGTATGGTGTAAAATAATGGTCAAATTCTCTCTCTCTCCCTCTCTCTCCCTCTCTCTCTCCCCCTCCCTCCCTCCCTCTCTTTCTTTTTGCATAGGGATATATCCAGGTTTCCCAGTGCCATTTATTGAAGAGACTATTCTTTATTCTTTTTCCGTTATACATTCATGGGACAACTGTGAAAGATCAGTTGATCTGCATGTGTGGGTTAATTTCAGCCCTCAAGTCTCTTCCAATGGTCTATCATATATGTTTTAATGCCAGCACCACACTGCTTTGATGACTGTAGCTTTGCAATACATTTTGAGACCAGAAAGTGATGCTTTTAGCTTTGTTTTTCTTGCTAAAAATTGCTTTGATTGTTCAGCATCTTTTGTCATTTGACACAAATTTAAAATTGTTTTTATAATTTTTGCAAAAATGCCATTGAGATTTTAATAGGAACTGCACTGGTCTGTAGATCATTTTGCGTAGTATACCTATTTTTAACAATATTCGTTATGTATCCATGAACTTAGGATGTGTTTTCATTTATTTGTGTCTTTAACTTCTTTCATTAGTGTTACACTTTCAGTGTATAAGTTTCTCACCTCCTTGGTTAAGCGTACTCCTAACTAGTTTATTTTATTTTTGATGATGTTAGAAATAAAATTGTTTTCTTAATTTTCTTTTTAGATACAATTTCTTGTACTAAGACTTTTATGGGAGAAAATAAATTTTCATTTTCCTACCCCGGCTGAATTTGGGGGTCTTGGCTCACGTTGTTTTTTTCCCCATTCTTTTACCCCATATCTGTCTCGGATTTAAGATCCAGATCAAGTCCTACTCCAACTGCTTTGTCACACTGGGATTTTCTTGGCTGACCTCTTTTTACACGGTGAGCCTACGTATACTACCAAGCTCACCACTTTGTTGTCTAACTGTTCCAGGAATGTTAAAGCTATTTCTTTCCTTAAACATACTTTTTCTGTATTCTCTACTCTGTCCGGCACAATTAATGAGCATACGGTTGATGTCCAGGAAATAGCCGTCAATTAATATTTTGCTAAACCGCGAGTTCACTTATGCATTATAAATAATCAATTTTCAAAATAAAAAATTCATAAAACACACGTACTAAAACTGCCTTGCTCCATACGGCGAGTTTCCTTGAATGATTTAGAAGGCAATAAAAAATGGCCTTAGAGGTATTTTTCTGCATGGTGTTGGATAACACACTCTTGCTTTCCCATCTAAACTCATTATTTAAGATTTGATGCCGTTTGGGTTCCCCCAACTGGAATTTATCGTAGTGCCGGTGAGTCTGATAGAGGAATGTTTCCTTATTATTCTTATTGTTTTACATAGGACCTATTTTTTTAGGTATTGCATTTATAACCCACAGACTGGCGATGAGAACCTACCACAGAATCTGTGCGCAACATTCCAAAGTGTTTGTTCAGAAGACAAACGGAAGTAAACAAAGAGATCCAACCCTTATCAGTGTGGGCACCTGTCCATCAACACGTACCATATACTTAAGTGACAAAGTAGCCACACACGGATCTCTTATCCGACCGCACTTAACCTCGAAGCCTCAGATGGTGAGATAGAGGAAGAAATCTGACCCTTTTATCTGAATTGTCCCTGATTTTAATCTAAAGAATATCAGCGTTAACATAATGAAAGTTAGTAGAATATTCTTCCCTCCCACTGAGGGAGTTGTCCTCGGAGTCAGGCATTCACCTCATAAGGCTAGGACAAATTTCTCATTACTTTTTAGGGTAAAAAAAAAAATACATTTTGTAATAAAAACTCCTTTAGGTTAGTTTTATTTCCTCTTAAGTGTATCAAAAACTTTTAAATTGACAATTAAAAGCAAAAATGAGAGCCATGGTGCCTATGTTATCTTAGGCATGTGCTAATCGAAAAAAGACATTTTTGCTAGATCCTAAGTGAAATGCCATAATATGTTCTGGTAAGTAGACAATAACATGTATGTAAATACACATACATCTCTCTGTACCTTCTGTTTGTGGCGTGTGGGTGGGAAGGGCAAAATTACATTTAATGGAAGATTTGTATCTGGAATAAAGAAACAACCCCTGCGTAACAATAATAAAAAGGCAACCCGGTAAGACGTGAGGTGGGTCAAAGCCCTGAGCAGGTATTCACAAATGAGTATGCACAGTAACTCGCAGTCATACTGAACGTCAGGGAAGCGCGACCCCAAATCATAACGGGGGGTCAGAAACCTGCCAGTCCCATGTGTTGCTCATGGCTCATGATGGGGGGACCTGGGTCCGCCAAGCTGCGGAGCCGCGAAGTCACAGTTGATTGGTATGCGAAGCGGAGCTGCAGACGCGAGGAAGGGCTGCTTCCTGAGATCAATGCTGACAGCAGATAGTAGGGCTGAGCCTCTCCACCAACATAAATCTATCGCTCGCCCCCCGGACCCCTCGTTGGGGGAAAACAGACAGACAGACAGACAGCCTTCTGCTTCAACCCCGGCTGGGCCGGGTTTCCTATTAATCTCAGCCGAACACGTCCCGAACTTATTTAGAGTTGTTGACAATGGCACTTTGTTCCGGCAACTGTCCGCCCCGGCTCTGGATTCCTCCTGCACAAAGCCTCATTTCTCACAGGGCCCTGGACATCTGTAGCTCCTGCCGGCCTCTGGGACTTAACCTTTGAATAGCAAATTAAATTGTAATGCGTTTGCCCTCCTTACACGTTGACAAATTATTTACAGATTTCCCAGGCAACCTGTGGGACCTTCCAGGCAAAATTGTGGGACGTGTAGGGAAAAAAAAAATTGGGGGGAAACGGAAAAAGAAAACAAGACAAAACTTCCTATCACCCAAAGGTAATCGCTCTACCTTTCAGCTTTCTATAAACTTGCCAGCATTTCTTAAAGCATCAAAGTGAGTGTGTGAGCGTGAGCACACCTACTGGGACCCGTTCGCTGCTACTCGCTCAGTGTCCAGAGACACGGCGTCAGCTACAGGACGTGGCTGGGCTCACATCTACTGCCTGACTGCCAGGGTTTAGACCTTGGCTGTGTGATCCCGGACACGTCATTTAACTCCTTCGGGCCTCCGTGTCCTCATCAATACTGATGCAGCGTCACCATTGTAGCTACCAAGTCAGGTGGTTGTAAGTAATGAGTGAATGAACGCATAAACAACTTTTATAGTAGCGTTTGGCACATACATGTGTATCTATGTATATACATGTGGCTTAGGAGTAAGTACTAAGGAAGCTAGTATTTGTTGAGTGAAATAGCCATTGCCATCTTTAAAAAAAAAAATAGTCACCTGAAGATGTGTTCATTGATTTTTGAGAACAGGAAAGAGAAACATTGATGTGAGACAGAAACATCGATCAGTTGCCTCCCCTATGTGTCGTGACTGGGGATTGAACCCACAACCTTCTGGTCCACAGGACGCCCCTCTGACCAAGTGAGCCCCACCGGCCACGGCCCATCACCGCCTTTTAAACAGTAAAGTGGAATCAGGCGGACAGCGTGACAGAGGGAATCTGGTCTCTGAGTTTTAGTGGATGAACAAACTGGACCTCCTTCCTGCCATAAAATCTTGGACTTACCCACGTATGCTCTTTACTCTGCGATCACTTGGTAGATGGGCTGGGGGGAGAAGGAAGCATGTGTGTGTATCTGTGTGTGGGTGTACCTGTGCATGTGTGTTTCTGAGTGTGTGTGTGTGTGTCTGTGTGTAAAGAAAGCTCTAAAAACAATGGCTGAAATGCCAGAGGTCATTCTTCTCTCAACCACATGATGTGACCTGAGCAGTGGCCAAAACCTGGTCCTAAGCAGCCAGGTTCCCAGGGGACCTGAGTGCCCATAAAGAGGACAGTGCTACCCCCTTGGCCCCCACACTGGGTGCCGGCCTTTCCCTCGGGCAGACCCCATGGCAGGAGCACACGGTGGGCACAGGGCACACACTGACCAGCCAGCCACAGGAAATATCAAGATTTATCATCTCTTGGAGTAAAAATTGACCCCAATTTAACCTCTATTAATATTTATCCCTCTGGTCAATAAATCTAGAATTTGTTTTAGTGAAAGTCAATATCCGCTGAATGCTGCCTACCCTTCTTAGGGGGGCAAAGAAGAAAAGGGAACTGGACTTTGAATGTGTTAAAAGTATAATAATGAAGCCGCATGCAAAGGTCTCAGGGAAACAGATGGATGTCCCCCCTCGCCATAACCTCCTTGGTTCTCTGATGAAGATCCCCAGTGCGTGGGTGGCCAGGTGGAAGGACAGGGAGTGGGGCCCACGTTCCGGGGTCTGGGTGACTGCCGGTCCGTCCTATGGCTCTTCAGAGCCCATTTTCTTACTTGTGAAAACAGTTATATATGTCTACCTACATTGTGTATTATACATTCTACTCCAGAAGTGCAGTTCTTTTATACTAGATAGCCACCTGTCCTTTGCATACATTTTGCTTATCTTCCTGGGAAGAAATAGAGTTATATTACTATGTTATCTCTTCAACAACATAAAATGTGACGCAGGAAACTGGCAAACGCGTCTCCCATCCCCCTTCTGTGGCTTTGTGCTCTAAGAATGCTGTGTGTGTGTGTGTGTATGTGTGTGTGCGTGTGTGCGTGTGGTTTGATGTCAGCCACCCTGTATTTGGGTCATTCGTTGGCAGACCTCTTGCCCACCCACAAAGTACCTCTACCTTTTCATCCCTGACCCCATTCTTACTGTTTTTTATTTCTTCTGGGGAATGGATTTCAGTCCCCTCCGCCTCACTCTTTCTCCAGAGCTGCACAGTGTCCTCTATGAACTATGGTTTGCTGGCCAGCTCCTGCTCAGCCTGTGGTCGAGAGAGGTGGGAGAAGCAGGCAGAGGTGGGTAGGGGCGCTTCCCGGCTCCATTGGTCTTCCTCCCTCTTCCATGCCCCACACCCTTCACCGGAGCCATCTTTATTTTCTTCATAGTATTTATAGCAATTTCCTACTGTTTTAGGTATTTGATGGGCTGGTTGCTGTGCATTCCTTTCGTGGAAAGGTGGGTTCCATGAAGCCGGGGACCTCCTCTTTCTTTCCCTTTGGATGCCCTGTGCTCACACATGATTCGTGCTTAGTGAATGTTTATTGAGTGAAGAAGTGAATACACAAATCGTTACAGGTAGAATAAATTTTAAAAAGTAATAAATGTGGGAGGTTGAATTAATACCTCTAATTCTTCGCCTTTCCGTCTCTGCTCGCTCTTTGAATAGACACCAAGGGGAAGGTGTCTGTTTTTCCACCACGGGCTCTTGTCTGGCCAGGTGACGTCACTTACTTAGGTCCATGGAATGAGACAGGGCGATGCTGTGATAGGTCGGAGCCCGGACCTGAAGAGGCCTCATTGCTTCCATTTGCCTTTTTTAAAGAACCTCTATCAACCCCAGAAGAGGAACATGCCTGGGATGGCCCACAGGTCTCCGGGGAGGGTGCAAGGGCCACCCCTGGGGATGACAAATCGCTTGTGATGACTGAAGCCACTGAGGCGTGGAGCAGTTTACGGCAATACTCCTGTGATACTAAACAAGGCAGACAATGGTGGTAATCCTGCTTCTGTTGACTTGGGTCACTTATATCCAGGTAACAAACCAGGTGATTGGAGATTAAGCAGATGGTCGCAGAATTGCAATTTTTGGATCCTGGGTTCTCAAGCTCATGTCCTGGCGACATGGAATTAGGAGGTGATGGGGCCTGGTCTCCTCGCATATCTTCTCTACACACACCTGGATGTTGTAAGAATAAAAGTCTCGCTAGCTAGATCCAGAGCTGAGATTTGTGGCAGGGGCCTGCGTTATTTATTATGTGTGGCAAAAACCGGTCTTCCCCATCAAGTGACTAAAGGAAAATAAATTGTGCTTTGGAATTTGCATGTTGCATTTCCCACCATTTATGAGCCTGAACAAAGTTAATTTGACAGACATTTATTCATCTTTTGTAATGCAATTGTAAAGAATGGTGTGAATTTCTTCCCTTAGGCCTTCAAGAACATCATTTCCTAAATGAGTTTTTTTTTTAATCACTTAAAATGTTTATCTGCCCTGAGGCTTTACGGCCAAAGACGGGGCATTCCCACGCATTGTGCAGAAAACCGTGATAGTCACCATTAATTGGAGAGGCAGGAGGGTAGATTATAGGAAAATACTCAATTAAAAAAAAAAAATCAACCTTGTAAATGATATCTACTCATATTTCTTCTTACCCTACATCCAACATTATTTTTCATACACTAATAATATCAGCATGTATGCATTTAATTTGCTTTTTGGAATCTCCTTTTTATTTTGTTCTTAGTGCATTAAAAATATATATTTCTGGCTCCTATTTAAACTGCTGACGTTCAAAAATAGTAGGACATTTTAAGCTAGGACAATGGTAATGTTTCCAAAGTGCTTTTCTGATTTTTTTTTTTTTTTTTTTCTTTTAGTTTCAGAGGCAGGACTTTAGGAATGAAATCACTCAACAATTAGGAGGTTGGAGCAAAATGCAGACCAGTGGGGCCAGGGGGAGCTTCCATAGGTGTTTCCATAGGTGAGGAGGGTGGAAAGGCCTTGAGAAGCTGGGCATTTCAGGGCCAAAGAAAGGCGCCTTTGGAGACAGCGTGTAGGAATAGTTTCCAAACTTGAACCCACGATGTACGTGCGGGAGAGGTGGTTATCCTGATAGTTCCATCTGAGGTCCTGAGCTTGGTTTTTATTCCTTGTGTTGTGGTCGCAGGGCCATCCCTGAGCCAATCAGAGCCAGCCACGAGGATGGGTTACTCTGATTGGCTAATCTGACACCTGATGCTCTTTCCCACAAGGTGGGGAGAGGTCAGCCCCGTGGGGAATACAGGGCGAGGTGGGGCGGGCAGTCAAAAGCTCCAGCTAATAATATATATTCTTTCTATTCTCTGGGTCTACAGAAAATCTTTGGGACAATTTGGGTAATTCAGGCCCTCTGGGACATGTAATTATCGGCCCTACCCGCTGTGTCTCTGAAACAGATGACTGTGTCTACAATTTTGCTTTGCTGTCCTGTGGGGCCGCGTACCTCTACCTCTGCCCCTTGGACTTGACTGTGGGATTAACTTTCCACCAACTGGACAGTGACAGATGCGAGGCCTGCGGAGGTCTGAAACGGGCCAGTGTCTCTGGGTTTTCTCCGCCGCCCTCGGGACGGGGCTGCGGGAGGCACGTGGCCGGGGTAACCGCTGGCTCCATGACACCAATAAACACGGAGAACGCAGCTGATTGGCCCTGTGAAGCCCAGCCTGGACGGGTTCAGACAAGATGGACAGGATTCCAGTCCAACCGCAGAGATGCTGGTGAGCAGAAAGGCTTATTTTCAACCTGTGGCTGAGATTTTTTGTGGCTGTTTGTTACCTGGCACTAGCTGACAAAGAATCCAGCTACCGGACAGGAAGGGATGAAAATATATCCGATTGCTTTCGCCTCATCCTTGCACTTCCCAGAACATGATTCATTGCCCTTCTCATCCACGAAGGAAGTGGAGATGATTTCTTATTCCGTCAAGTAATTCCTCCCTATAATCCCCTCCGTATTAAATTTTACTTCTACTTTTCTGTTTCTATAAACTTTCCCCAAACTCTAAAGAGTTTATCATTTGTGTCCTGCAATGTTTAACACGACACGCGGTGCTATAAAAATCCACAGCTTTAAGCGTGTTCAACAAAAATGACAATACCATTATTATGACTGCGCTTAGGCATTTACAAAATCGCCATTAAATGGGGATTTATTGGAGGTTTCAGCTGCTCAGTGAAGGAACAAAATTAATGTCTTCACGAGGACAAGCGAGTTAATACAATTCTTTCTATACCCTTAGAGGCTCTGGGGCGATGTCAGGTTGGACAGCTGGTTTCCCACATACAGTAACTTCTCTGTTACATGGAAGGGGTGGGGGATGGGCTGTGTTCATGTTTCTTTTTATTTTAAATTATTATTTTACAGGGCTTGAGGTCGCAGCGAAAGGACCACTGACGCAGACTTCCCACTTAGTCTGCGGGGCGGACAGAGAAAGAAGGCGGCCAAAACAGCTGGTGCCTGGTCCCTAAGGGGCTGTGGTCCGGCCCCCAGGGCTGGCCGGAGCGCAGGGAGTGGTGAGAGTGGGCCTGGGAGTCCAGCCATGTGAGCCTGAATCCTGGCTCCAAGCTGTGAGCTGGGGAATTGAAAATCTTTATGTACACATTTACTTTATTCACTGGTTCATCAATTGTCAAGTTCCATGCAGGCAGAGCCTGAGACAGGGATTAGGAGGGAGGGAGTGGTCTCACGCCCTGCTGTGAGGGGCAGAACAGGGGACCTGGACCAACCAGGGATGTGGCCCCAGGTACGGCCTGGACTTGGCCAGATCAGGGGGGCACTTTGCAGCACACGTCATGCCCCAGAGATGTCTTTGCTTTGAAGCCAAGGGACAGCCCCTTCTTTCTATGGTGGTTAAAAAAACAGAGAATATACAATTTACCACTGTAGCTATTTCAAAACACCCAACCGAGTACCATTGAGGATATTCTCAGCATTGTGCAACCTTTACCCCAGGCTGATTCCAGAACTGATTAAATATGACTTCAGTAGGAATAGGATTCATGTCATTAAACTGACTAGGGTAAACTTGGGTGTTGATTGTTTGTTTCTAAAATAAATTTATCTTTCCTCTACTGCCATCATTCTAATATATAACAGCCAGACGCAGTGTTGGTTCAGCGGCCCTTTGAATGTCCAATAGCATCCATGGGCCATTAAAGGACACGTGTCCTGACACCCCAAAACAAAGCTGACTTAGTGGTAGAAACTGTATTGACTTGGGTGTTGACCACCATTGTCATGAGGTTAGGACTTGGCAAACCACCAGGACATTTTAAGCAAAGACCAACCTACTTTTGAGAACAAGTTAGGATTGTTTGATAGCTTAGTGCCAAGTTCCCAGGGAAGGTGGCACAACATTTTTTTTCCATGTCTGTTATCCAACTGGTACCCCACTCAGACGCACACAAACAATAGCAACGCTAACAACTATTTGTAGGAATCTTACAGAAGTCCCCGTTTCAATACCCTCAATAATAACCCATCATACATTTAAAACATATATTTCTTTATAGTCTTCAGCTATAGACACATGTCATTCGTATGTGATTTTAGGAAGATCTCTGTATTCTGGTCATTTCTTTTCGTATTATTTTGCCAATATTTTACTCCGTAAGGGTTTGCCGGATGCTTGTTAGAAAGCCGTCAAGGATGGAAGCCTTCCAGCGGGGGTGGGTTGGTATCCTCTTTGCTGAAACCCCATCTGGGAACCAGGAGAAAGAGCTGCTTCCAAATTCTTTTGTTTTCTGCTCCAAGTACTGACCTGCTGGCTCTCGCTTCCTTCGGGAATTAGTGTGCTTGCATCACTGTCTCAAGTGGGAGCGTGCCCAGGAGACCAGGTGTGGGGAGCTGGCGCTTGAAAGAGCCATCGTTTGTTTATTTGCCCTTTACTCACTCGTGCATTCATTCGTCAGACGTCGGCAGAGCCTCTGCCACCTGTTAGATGGTGGTGGCACTGCTGCCTGCAGGCCACCGAGCAGGGAGGGGCGGGACCATCGGCGCTGAGCAGGAGCACCAGGTAGGTGGACAGGACTGGAGGGGACCCCAGAGGGCAGAGACGAGCACAATGAGAGGCCCGTGGTGGAATCCGCCAGAAGACAAGACCCAGAAAGGCAGAGAAGGAAGGGGGCGGTTAGGTGTGAGGAGCACCGATTTCAGGCATCAGTGGGGGGGACAGCCCTGAAAGGGACAGCAAAGAACTGCCTTGGCACCTGTTGCATGCGGCTCCTGTGAAGGCAGAAGCCCCGGGAGAGACGGGTCTGATCCCCCGATGTGTCTCAGATGGGTCCTGGGCGTTTGAAGTTGGGGCCCACGTGGGAGCTGAGCACCTTAACCCCCCCAAGACCGCAGCTTCCCGATCCACAGAACAGTGACGCCGCCGGACCGCCTGGCTCGCAGGGCTGCGGGGCCTCAACACAGGACCACCTGCACAATGCTTTAGAGCAGGCCCGCTCAACGTACGTGTGCAAGAGCAAATGAAATTACACAGAGAAGGAACACGCTTCTTGACAATGACTCACTCTGTTCAGTACCCCTAACCGTCATTTTTAGAAATTTGGAAGACCAAAGGACTCCATGGCCTTTCTGTTCTCATTGTCTAGATACAACACTAACCATGGCTTCCCTTCTGAATGGTGCCCCCATTCAGAAAGCTGTGTCCCACTCCAGCCTGGCCAGTCGGGGATGTTCTGAGGCTCCTTGTGGCTCCGTAAGGGGCCTTACCCGGCCTGCAGGCCACCCGGCATTTTTTAGATGGAAGAAGAGTGATCCCGATGCTCCACTCCCTGGCCCTCACAGCCCCACCAAGGCACACCGGCTCCTTGGTGGGAGGCCTGATGGGGACGCAGGGTGTCATTTCAGGGGATAGAAAGGAACAGAAAGACGGCCACGTGCCTCCTGGCCACCACTGCCTGCCTAGGCCCCAGAGCCAGGATTTGGGGAGGACGAAAGAAGAGGGTGCAGAACCTGCTTCCTTGTCTCCTCCTTTTCTTTTACAGAAAGATGCCCCTTTGTCCCCGTTCTGTGCGGGAGCTAAGCAGATCAGAGTAAAGAGAAACGGGCAGCCCCAGAAGGAGACGGGGGAGAATTTGTACCCCAACCACGGAACGCAGCAAGAGGCCACCTCCCGGCCTTGATGGGAAGGTGCCATTCAGTTCTGGGGCGACCGAAACAGGACATATGTTCTCCCTCATATGTGCTGAGGTGACACAGGGAACTCTGGGGGTAGGGGATGGGGACAGGGCAGCAGCATGTGTCCCTGGTGCCCGTTGGATCTTAGACGCTGAAAGCGACTCATGGTAATTCCATGCTTTAGGTCACCGGTGTATTCAAAAACGAAGAAATGCCGTACGTAGGACGACCGAAGAAAAATTAGCTATGGTAAATGTTGACTTTCGGCGAAATAACGTATTTATACATGCACACCCCAAATGATGGGGCATGTGACTTCATTTGCGGATAATGTCAAAAGTCTGTACTTGGGGACCAAGGTGGGAAGGGGGCCCCTGTCAGGTGGTTGCCGTGCCCCGCCCCCTCCAGATGGCGCCGCCCAAGATGCTTCACAGAGAGAACACCCCCTCCTTCCCCCACAACGTGAGCACCCCCTCCATGGAAGGCATCACCCCCAATTTGCCCATCTCCCCAAGAAGCCTTAGACCTCAACTCCAACTCCTCCTGTTTTCACTCTCCTTTTAAAAGCCGGAGACCTCCCAGAGCGACCTCACCTAGCAGCAAAGTGTTTTCAGCTGCTTTGGGGTAAACCCTAAAATGAAAACCCCTCGGGGGGGCCCTGCCCCGTGCACACCCTGAACCCCAGCTCCAGTCTCCCGTCTCATCATCCGCTCTCTGCTCCTTCCGCTCAGGCTTATTTCATAAAAACCTCAGCTATTAAGTTAACGTTAGTTAAGGGGCGCTGGGTTTTAGTTCCTGAACGCTGCCGGAGCAGGATGGGGGGCCTGCCGGGGAGGCGGCCAGTGTCCCCACGGAGGCACTAAATAAATAACCGGCCGGGCTCCTAGGCCCTTCGCTTATCTCCGCAGCGGCGATAAGCATCTGACTTAGACGGGGCCCTCCTGAGGGTCCGAGCCCCGCGCAGCCCGTAATGGGATCCGCAGGGGAGGGCTGATAACCCGCAACGAGCAGGAGCCCCGTCAGATAAATAAAACAAACCGTTTGTCCATTAAACAGTCTGTCAGGAAGAGCACAGCGAGGCCAAACAGAGCCGAATCCAGCTCTTTGATGGCCCTGCGAGGCCGGGAACACCTGAGCGGAGCCGGGGCGCGGGGACAGGGGGCTGATTTACGGAGGCGCTGTGCCCCTTGATCTCCGGCAAACCCCCGACGCTCCCTGCTGGGGTTTGGTGTCTCTGCCTGGGAAATGGGATCCGTCCGCCGGGCGCGGCCCACCCGCCTCCATGAGCGGCTGCGAAGCCCCCATGGAAGACTCTGGTAGGGGGGATTCTGAAAAAGAAGAAAGTGAGTTGGGGCTCAGAAACGCAAGGCCACGCTGGTTTCGGAGGTGCTGGAACCTGGGAGCCACCACGGGCTTCTCTCAGGTCACGTTAGTGACCATCCCCGGCGTGGCCCCAGGCCTTGGCTTTCTCACAAAGAAGCTCAAAACTCGGATTTCAGTGCCAAGTCCCAAGATGTCTAGGTGTTGGCAGCTAATGTCTGAATTTGAAAAGGCTTCTCATTGACGGGATTGGCATGACTTTGGCTCGTAACGTATGTAAGTTTCAGGTGTGCAGCTCTACTACACAGCATCTGTATGTTGCAGTGTGTGCTCAGCACCCCAAGTCACGTCTCCTTCCGTCACCCTTCCCCCCTGTCCCCTCCTCTGCCTCCCCACCCCCTTCCCTCTGGTCATCACCACCCTGGTGTCGGCGTCTTTCTTAACCCCTTCCCCTTTTCCACCCTCTGACAGCTGTCACTCTGTTCTCTGTATCTGTGGTCTGTTCTTTTGTTCGTTAGGTTACTTTGTTCAGTAGATCCCACATATGAGCAAGAATTGTTTAGGTTCTGTGTGTGTGTTTAGTTGGAAAACAATATGTACGTAGCCGGAAAATGGTACGTGAGATGCAGCCTGGAGTCCGGATGCCCTGGGCTGGACCAGAGCCAGGCAGCGTGTCGCTGGGACCCCTGGGGTTGGCGCAGGCGGCAGCAGACACAGCAGCACCTGTCTGGCAGCCACGGCCAGCGTTTTCATGTGCTCATGCTCCTTTACTGGGCGCTGCGGGTAGTGGGTCTGCGGGCCGCCACGTTCCAGACGGCAGAGCTGGGCCCCGGACGTGGGAAATGACCACGAGCGTTCTGCACCCAAATACTCGAATGACACTTAAATGTTTTATCTTTTTCCTGAGGGTATTACCATCACGTTGTTTTCCCTGCAGAATGTGCAGCCAACGTGCTGCCTTCAAACTGTTCTTTCTTGGGCTACAATTCATCTTCTGCGCTAGTGGGAGTGGGATATTTCTACCTGAGTCCGTCCAGGATGCGTCCTGATCACAAGACACAGAATGAGCTGACTGGACAGCCGTGGGTCCTGTGTGCATCCTGGACCCAGGGAGTTGGGGTCAATGCAGCTAATCTACATGGATAGGCGGTGAGGATATAAATGATAGAAACAGCCCCAAACACACACACACACACACACACACACACACACACACACACACACGCCAGGACTGTTAAAGAGAAAAGGGGAATTGATCCTGGTCAAGAATGAACAACAGATGTTTTCGACAAAGGGAGACAAGATGGATGGAGGGAAAGAAACCAAGTCCATTTTGTTCTTTTCTGTCTCACATTAGCATTCATTAAATAAAAGCAGGAAGTCAAAACAGTGGAACAAACACCAATTGAGAAGAAAAATCAAAGAAAGAGCCCTTCTCTCACAGCGAAAATTTCTGACTTGATATTGTTTTCAAGAAAGCGTTTTCTTCTGTTTTCTTTCCTTTTGAGAACCTACAGTAACTTGGTTTGGCTAATAAAGTGTTTGCCCAGTACATTATGGAAGTCTTTGGGGAGGCGATTGAATCAATTAGAATGATTTGTAATTAGCACACCAACCTAATGACAGGGTGTCTTGAAATTGCCTGAAATAGTTTGCTCTCTTATGGGACTTAGATGCTCCTCTTATGAACTTATTTATTCTAGTAACAAGTTCACTGGCCTTTTCAAATGTTTCAGGAAAATACAGTTTGCTCATATTTTGTAGGAAACATCACAAATTCTAAATTAAATTGTTTTTTGTTTTGGAGGATTAGAAAGTTACTGTATTAATGAGAAAAGATATCCCTGGTCCCCAAAACGTATTATTCATAAAAACCCATGCAACAGACTGTCACAAATGAACATTTTTGAACATTCTGATTGATAGGAAGAAGTCGTGTCAGACCCTGAAGGTAATTCAAACAGAACAGACGCCAATAACAATAAAACTGTTGAGACAAGGTATTTGCCTCCAACCCTAAGATAGTCACAGACACAATCTAGGGTTTTTTTAAAAAAAAAAAAGTCCTATGTTTTTCTCAGAAGATAAGCTTAGGAATTAGCTGGCCTGTTCTGGAAGTTCCCTAGACTTGGTCAGATAGCCATTCCTGCTTCACCATCTTAGCGTTTACATTTCTAGAGCCTGGTTTGAAAGCACTCAGCCCAGAGACACCAGGAATCTGGGTTTCAAAACTTAACTTCTGAAGTCAGGAACCGCAAGCAAGTCCCTTAAGTGTTCTCGGCTGCAACTTGGTCAGAAGAATGAAACGGAGATGATGGTCATAACACGTTCGGTGGGCAGGGCTGAATAAAACGCGTGCCTCTTGCACCTGGTAAGCCTACGCATAGTGGTTGCAGAAAGACCTTGGGTTAACAGGGATTTGATCCTGGGGAATTAATCCTGGATCTTATCTTATTCCAGCGAGTAGCCTGGGAGGGACAGAAGAGTCTCCACCCTGGGCCAGCGCGGAGGTGGAAAAGTGTAGAATGTTCAGTAGCGGAGGATTCAGTGAACTCAGGGTTTCCGGTAGGCTCCAAGTGTTAGCAAGCTTCGTTCCTTTACCAGTCGGCTCACCGATGCCTTCAGTTACTCACGGGGCCTTTACTGAGTGTCGGACGCTGGGCTAAACCTTGGGAACACAGTGGCGATCAAATCCAATAACATCGCCATAAACTTTCAGCAAGTTAACACCTTCGGTTCATTTCAGCTTGTGCAGTAAGCCCGTGCTGTTTCGTCGTGCCCCATGAGCCAAGAACAACAGAGAGCAGAATTGCTCCCCGCTTCGTGACCACTGGTCCAACGGCTAACACGTGCTCAATGCCGGCATTTGCTCTGCATCCACGCCACGGTGCCAACGTGGCTGCAACGGCTACTGGAGTGATGCCTTGGTATAAAACAGCTCTTCTTTTAAAAGATTCTATTCATAATTTTGAGAGAGAGAGAGGCCGAGAGGGAGAGAGACATCCATATACGGTTGCCTTTCACCTGCCTCCAGCTACAGACCTGGCTGGAGACCTGGCCATGTGCCCTGGCTGGGAATCGAACCAGCGACCTTTGGGTTCGCAGGCCGGTGCCAACGCACTGAGCCACCAGCCAGGGCTAAAACATCATTTTTTTACAGTGCTGTGATGTTGCTGGAAAAAATGACACAGAGCTGGCTTCAGAGCTGGGTCTGCCTTGGAGCAGCTGATGAGCTTGGGCCGACTGCCTAAGCTCTTTCGGTGCCGCGTCTCGTCTGCCAAATGGGTGATTTTCAGGGCCTGTCTCAAAGGGCACGTGAGAGGCTGCCCCGGAAGAGGCTCCGCCGCCCCTGGAATGCAGCGAATGCTCTCTGGTTACCATAATCATCGGAGCAACTAAAACTCGCGTCACCGTTCATTCTGAGTGAACGCAGGATTTCCACGCATCCTCCTTTCGCCTCAGACTAGACAGTGGGAGACGGGTCGTTAGCGGGGCCTCATCATTCTCATCCCTGGACATACTTAGTACATGAGCAGGGTTCAGTGACTTGGCGGAATAGATCCTTGGTCCTAAAAAGCACCACCTGGGTTTAGGAGTGATTTCCGAAATCACCCTTTAGACTGGAGAGGATGCCTCCTCTTAGCTGTCATAGACGCCCGGGGTGGTGGGGAGCGTGACTTAAAGAACTGGCCGCGTTGCAAGTGACAAGGGTCCCGCAGGCCGGCCTCCCTTTCTGTGGGGAGTCTCTGCTCAGCCAACCCTGTCACAAGGGAAGCTTCCGCTTCCGTCACAGCAGACAGACACCATGGCTGGATGGACGCCCAAAGAAAAGATGCTTCCAGTCATGCTTCCGGTGGTGCTTATGGTCCCGAACTGCGGGGGGACGTGAGTCCAGCGTCAGTAGACCTGACTTTTCAGCAGGAGTTGATGATCTCGGCTTCACTGTGAAAGAGCCACATTTCAATATACGTTCTTTAAGATGGAAACAAAACCAGGCGACAGGCTGGGTGGGGGTTTGGGTTTTGCTATTGGCCCCTTCCGGGGCCACTGGGCTCCTGACCCTTTCGGGATGAAGGCAGAATACCACGGGCAAGTGGCTCTCTGAAGAAGAGCCAGTGGGCGTTTGCTAGGCGAAGGCGGCTCCCCGGGGCTGGAGTGTGGACTCTACACGGGGGTGGGCAGGGCCAGGGGTGCCGCGGAGACCAGCGGGGGGAGCCGCGTGGTTTCCCACAAGTGATGGGCAAGAAGGGGATGGCCGCCTTGTAAGAAGCTGTCGCCGCCCTTCAGGCAGGTGCTTCCCATGCTCCCCCCGCAGGGCCAGCACCTCAAGGCCCCTCTACCTCCTCAAGCAGCGCTCAGACCAAAGGTGACAACCTCCCAGTCCCCCCTCTCTCAGGATGCCAACAAAGGCCTCTGACCCTTCTCACCTACGCTGGCCCCTTCCTGCTCTAATGTACTCTCTCTCTCCTTCTTTTCCTTTTGTATCTTCCCTGCACAGCCACGCGCCCAACGTTTAACCCGTAAGAACTAGGAATAGGCAATATGAAAAGCATGGCCTTTCCCTAAATCAAACCTGGCAACCATGAGGGTTTAGGTAGACAGTGTCATTTTCTTTTCTATCTGTCTGAGGAAACACCCTTTCTCTCTTCTTCCTGCTGCCATTTGTTGTTGTTTGCATTAGAGAAATGCAGCTCTCCGGCGGGTGTCCTTCACTCTTCGCAGTCACTGTGAACTGAGTAGGTTTGGTATTTGATGGCCGTAAACAACTTGGGAGGCGGGTATTGTTATTCCCGTTGTTTTTGAATTCACCGGAGATCACCGGATGGAACGGTGACGCAGGTGTGTTGGTTCGTGGTGACTGTCCCTCAAGGCAGGCAGCCCCACCCACAATCCCATGTGATAGTCTTCTTTTTATTTTTAACTTAATTTTATCGTTGTTGTACGAGATCCATCCCCTTTTTACGCTCCTCGGTCCCACGTGACATTCCTGGGCGTTAACACAATCCCCCCCACCCCGCCCCCCAGTCAAAACTCCAAGGGCATCGTATTGACTTTAAAAATAAGAGGATTGGGGTAAATTAAGAGACGTGCGGAGGAAACTGTCCTTAACTGATTTCAGCGAAGTGATGCTTCCACTAGGCACCATGTGCCTTATCTAGAGCCGTTAACTTGGAGGGCATTAGATCCCACGTTGTGAAGTTATTTTTTCTTTTTGAAGGCCCTTAATTTTCTCCCCCCTCTTCTTGGCTCTTCTTTCCTGCTCCGGAAAAATGAGTATATACCTACCTTGAATGAAGCTAAACACCCAGCTCCCGTGTCCCTGGTGCGTGGTGGAGGGACCGAAGTTTGAACGGGTCCCTTCGCGTGGCGCTGGGTGGAGCCTGAGTGCCCGGGGCGGGGATGTGTTCACATCTGATCCCTTTACCACGCACTGACTTCTGTGTTTTGTTTGTTTCCTTTTTTTTTTTTTTAAGAGGGCAAATAAATCATTTCTTTCAGATTGGGTAAAAAAAACGGGGCTCTGCTCTTTGGAAGCGGAAGTCTTCCAAGATAATTCTGCGTTTGCGCTGTAAACTACATCAGTCAGTTTGCACATTCAGGTTTGGAGTTGGAGCAGATTTATGCCCCTGAGAAAATCCCATTTTTGCATGATTTAGACAAAAAAAGGTGTCTGGCCGGCGTTCCCCAGCCTAATTTATATGAAACCGGGATCCTGCCACCTGGGGTTTCGGGTCTGCCCTGCGAGATGCGTCTGGTGCGCGACTAAAAGACCAGGCGAGGAGGCGGCGTGGCGGTGGGCCGAGCCCACTTGAAGGGGAGGCAGCCACCCCGCCAGCTGAACGGGGTGTGCCCGGCCCGCCGGGGAGGGGGCTCTGCATTGTGCTGCCCTCGCTGGCTGCCGTGGACAACAGGGGGGCGTCACCTGCTCCGGGCGCCCGGTTGCTGCGATCTGTTCCTGGGGCTGCAACCCCCCCAGTGTGGCCCTCCTTCCAGCCAGGCCAGGGGGCTCCATGAACGAAGCCTCCTGCATTCGGGGCCTGTGTCCCTCTGGGTCCCACCTGCACCCCAGAGGACGTGGGCGAGGGCCAGGCCTAGGGGAGTCTCTTCAGGATGACTTGCCCCCCACGGAACGGAGGTGGCTTGTCCCTGACCGAACAGGAGATGTCCAAGGGGCTCTGGTTTGCTTTGCTGTTAAGGGTCAAGTCCTCCCGACGACTCTCGTCCGTCTCTGCCCGCGGCTGGCCAGGGCGCAGTTAGCGGTCTCTTTGCGGGACCCTCCTCAAGTTTGGTGTGTATGTTGGGGAGCACTTCTTCATGCCACACGCAGTTCTGGGGATGCACGGCTGGGGTGGGGTACTGGGGAAAGCAAGACCCATTATGATCTTACGGCAAAGGGGCTGGTGGAAAAGGGAACCCCGAGTTTAATACTCACAAAAAGGGGTCCGACGCAGCGGGAGACCGTGAGGGGGTCTTTCAAAGCAACTCTACAGGATCGAAAGATGAGGTGCCCCCCCTCCCCACCCCCAAATGTTTTATTTCAAACAAAGAGCCGCAGAAATGGACCGATCATGTGTGCGTACATTCGTCCAAAGGATTTCTCGAGTTCTTTCTAATGTGACAGCAGGCGAGGACAGGGACGGTGAGGTTGGTGGCTGCCCTGGGGGCGGGGGACCTGTCCGAGGAGCTCAGTCAGCGGCCGGGGCTGGGGGAAACTGTAGACACAGAGATGCTGTCGGGGTCACCCCCTCGTGTCACAGGAGGTTGGTGGCACTCAGCCCCATGCCACCTGCCCAGCTGAAGTCCCCTGGGACGAGCCTCTGCTTCCTGTCGGTCTCCCCCAGCCGCCTGAGGACAGCAGGGGTCCGGCAGAGAGCTGCAGGAAGCGCCCCACCCCGACCCTGCGCCCCTCCTGAGATGGGCCCGGGGAAATGTCCCAGGACAAGTGGTGTTTGCACGACACTGTTTTAACACCTGTCCTCCCCACCTACGTACCTGTGGCACAAAGGTACTTCCTGGTGAGACCCACTCCCTCCCTGTGGACACCCAGCTCCGTTCTCAAAGGCCAGCCCCCCATCAGCTGACGGTTTAGGGGGGCTTCTTGCCTTTCCTTGGATCAGCGCTGCTCCCTCCTCACAGCGTTGCGAGCAGCAGTTTATCCCTAAACTTTCACAGACGGTTTCCCTGGGTCGGTGTGATGGGAGGCATCCTGGACCTAGGTGGCGGGGATGCTGGGTAAACCCCCAAGGAGACAGGACCCCGGCCTACGGCTCCTCCAAACACCCCCTCGTGGAGGCCTCCAGCCCGGCCTCTGGGGCAGCACCTGTCCACGTCCTAAGAGCTGACTTGCCCGCCTGGAGGCCCGGCTCTCTCCCAGCTTTGTTGACCCGCAGGTCCCCGGAAAGTCCTTCCTGCAATTAACCCCGGCTCCACGGACACGGCTCTCTACACGCCAATCCCTGCGCCACACGCCTCCCCGCCGTCCCTCCCGGCAGACGAGCGGCTGAAGGGGGCGGCTGGTCCCCGATCCGTTTTTAACCAGCTTTTGTCTCCCAGAGACACTTGCCCCGGACTCGCTGCCCACCAGGCCCTGTCTCCCTTTCTTCGGCTTGTTTTTTTAATAACATTTTCTTCCTTTCTGCTTTTCTATTTCTTCCTCTCCCTCCTGCGGCCTTTCATGTGTTCAGGATGCAGGCGCGCGGGCATCAAAGCCGGGGCCCGGCCGGACCTCCTCCCGGCGGCCAGCGTGCCCTTTCGGTGTCTGATCACTGACTCGTGACCGCAGGCCGGCAGGCGCAGGGCGGGGTGGGGCGGCTGCACCCGCGGGGCCCACGGCCCGCGGCCCCGGAGGGGACAAAAGTGGAGGATTTGTTCAACAAGGCTTTTTTAAAAAAATTCCCTCTGGGGAATAATTGTTTAGGACAATCCGAGCTGACCCAGTGCAGGGAGTGGGGAGGGGACACCAGCACCCCCGGCCCCCATCCACTGGCAACTCCAGCCAAGTGAGACTCATCTGGGCAGGTTCCAAACCCCCAGGCCCAGCCCATCCTAAGCCCGCTGCCTTTGGGTTGCATTATTTAATTTGAATTCAATTGAACATACCTGTATCCATCACCTACTTTGTGCCGGACTTTGACGTGGTAGGTGACAGTCACAGGCTTAAGCGTGTGGACATTCGTGTGCCCGTTCTTCAAGGGAAAATCTGCAGGCCCTGGGCTCCCCTCCTACCCCAGTGCCCCTGTTCCTTCCTCCCCTTCTGCCTCCACGAGGCACGAATGGGCATCACATCTGCTTCTTTTCTCGCTGGAAAGCAGGAGGCAAAGACCCTAAGACGGGACAGACCGGCACACGACTGGGTGGACTTTAAGTCAGAAAATGTTTTGGCTGCTGTTTTTCTTTCGGGCCTGTGGCTCAGTGCTGCCCCTGCTCTGCGCCCCTGGCGGTGGCAGAAATGGGGGGCAGCAGGGACCATCCACGGCCCTGTCCCTCTCTCTGCGAGGCTCCCACACGTGCCTCCCACCCTCCACCCAGCTCCAGGGGACAGGGCGTAGTCTGGGGCACTCATGGGACCGGTGCTAAGACACTGTCCAAGGCCACGTTGATGGTGCAAGGGAGCAGGGGACCATGCGTCCTGGAGCTGAGCGGTTTTTCTTCGGACTTCACTGGGGTGTTGTGGTGTGTGTCTGCGTGTGTGCATATGAGTGTGAGGGGAGCAAACCCTTGGGTGGGATACCATCCATGGCTCCTGGACATCTGGGCTCTGTTGAAGGGCCCTGTGAACTATGTCACGTGTAACATGTGTGCCTTTCAAGTCTGTAGAAATGTACAGCGTTTAGCCAAATGGTGAAACTGGGCAACCACCTGAAACTTTCCCAGCCCTTTCTGGCCTTGTTGCTGGAAGTTCTAACCTGTTCACAGGCAGGTGCGGGTTGAGGGTGGAGGGCGTCGGACCAGGCTCTGTGGCATCTGTAGTTTGGAACAGGCGGCGGGGCTGAGGGACTGTTACGCGGGGCTCAGCTGATAAGAACCGCGGAGCGGACCTACTGTGTCCTCACGGGCAGCTGGCAGGCACTGCCTCACTGGGGGCTCACTAAGTAGCCCTTTTACGGATGACGCTGCCCACTGAGCTGGTCACCACCCACCCACCCTAACATCAGGGAGCCGTCACTGCTGGAGCTGGAAAACTGTCCAGAAAGTGTGTTTCTTCTTCTTCTTTTCTTTTCCCTCCAAAACGTGATGCGAGGAATTACTGAGTCTCTGGCCACAGTGGCAGGGTGATTCAGGCCCAGTATTTATTTATAGAGGCAAATGAGTGGACGACCCGGCATACTCATGGGGCCCACCCCAGCCTGCGGGAAGGGGGCCGAATGGGAGGTATCGCCCCGGGCTGTGGTTAAAGGGGGACCCCGGGAGGGACCCTCAGGATGGAGCAGGAGGAAGTGTGCTTGGTTCTTAGTGATTCCAAAATCTGTGTTCCTCTTTTACTCGCAAGGCGGGAAGACAGATACTTTTCTATCGGTTACATCAGTAAGTGTGGTCACAGTTGCTGGTGTGGCGGGGGACCAGTGACAAGCTTGGGACGTTAAAGGAGCTGGGACTTGAGAGTGAAAATGTAATGGAAGCCACTTTTGGACAGAAACGGTTTCCACACGCGCGCGGCAACCCTGGGCCAACTATAATATCATTTACATTTACCCCCCTTCACCTGCAAAAGGAAAGTTACTTTGCTTCCTCCCATGAACTGGATTGACGAGGTAGCCTCTTATAAATGATAAACAGTTTGACTTCAGAGTGACCCGGTATTTTTACTCCCTTTTTGGAGCACGTGGCTCAAGTGCAGCTACCAGGCACCGCACCTGTGACACCGGTGGCCTGCCCGCCACGTGTGACTGTTGCGTTCATCCCCCGGGGGACGGGACCTCCCTCTGCCCACAGGTCTGGGGACCTGGCGCCTCGCCCTTTCCCCTCTTACCCAGGAGGTCCCTTCCTTCTTCCCCTCTCACGTCCTATTTAATTTCTGCATTTCCTGATGTCTATCTTGGGAAAACACCCGCCAGCTGCAGTCACTCAGGGAACCAGCCGAGGGCTGCTGGCAGGTAGAGGCCTGGCAGCGCTGGAGGAGCTGAAATGTGGCGCGTCAGGTTTTGCAGCGGCTCCTGCACACGCACACACACACACGCGTGCGCGCCCACGCCAACACGCGTGCACACACGTCCCCCTTCCTCGCCTCCTGCCCAGCGTTTCCCTCGCTTTCTACAGCTGTATTTCTAATCAGCGGAAGATACGTCCTTTTCTTGGCGCATTCTTAACCTCCTATCTTATGCATGGATCACTGGTTAGCTTAGAAATGCACAGACACAAAGGGGAGGCTGACATGCGAGGTCTGACGGCCATAATGGCGGTTTATAAGCCTAATCCATCACGTTTAGTGGACACCTCCATTTTTGTCCCTCTGAAAGGTATAAATAATAAAACGGGATCGCTCCGGCTCGGAGGTGCCTTGGTAAATATTTTAACTATTTACAAGATCGCGTGAGTCACAAAAGGGGCATCTGCACCGCCCGCAGAGGGGGCCCCCGTCCTGAAAGGAGACCCAGATGGTTCCTACCATTCAGCCAACAATGGCAGTTCTTGATGCTAGAGCTTTTGTCACATGGTTTACATTTTTTTTCCCCCTGCCATAGCACGTTGGGACATTCTGAACGTGGCCTCTTCTTTCTTGACACCCGCCCCCCCCCCCACCTTTCTCAATAAAATCGCCCCTTAGAGCCGTCCCCCCACGAAATGAATGAGGCCTTACAGGCAAACGTTGGTTGCAAAGCCGGAGTCAGAGAAGAGCCTGAACAATGGGAACGCGGGCCTTCTCCCAGTCCAAATATTGACAGGGCCGGCGCTGTGGGCAAACACCCCGCGGGGCCCCGAAGGTGCAGGCCTCCTCGGGTCCCGGTTGACCCTTTCCTGCCAAAAGTGCGGACTGCGCCGGCCAGAGGACCCGCAGGGTAGCTTCTGGAGTTCAAGACGTTTCTTTTGTAACCCCTGCCCCTCTGAAGGGGGCAGATCGGACAGTGTGTGGCTTTTGGAATCTTGGAGGAAGCCACTGATGCCTTTTTCTGTTCCGAGCGGGAACAGAACGGGGGAATCCGAAGCTGTGGCTGCTTTAGTCACTGGTAGAAACGTCACCTCTCCCCGAAGGCCTGGGAAAGGCCGTGTTGCAGTTGTACACGGGCCGTCAAGAGGAGGCAGGGGAGTGGGTGATGAAGGGTCCCACCAACACCTGACTTTGGGGATCAGCCCTGGGCCCCCCAGGCCACAGTCTTCCTGGCTTGGAGCTGCCGTTTCCAGCCTATCCTAGGAGGCAATAATCATAGACGCTTTCAAGAGAGGCCGTGCGTTGCAGGAGACCGTCTACTTAGAGCAGGGAGCTCTGCACTCTGTCATGGTTGGTACAATTAATAACACCGTTGAAACTAGAAGACGAGGCAGATGGCAACTTCCCGGGCCTGGCCTTTGAAGCTGCCTTCTGGGGGAGAAAAAGAGGTCAGGAAAACAAAACCACCGCCGAGAGTCACGTGGCCGCTCCGCAGGTCTTTGGGAAACCGACACGTTCATTTCTTCTCCGAAGGCTCACTTGCCTTTCGGAGCCCCCGCTTTCCAAATTTGGTCAATAAAATTTACATCCTCCTTTGGAGCGGGACATCACACCTCCAAATGAGCTCAAGCTGGTGTGGGGACGGTCCCTGGGAAAGTGCGATTTACATTTCACAGCTCCTGGCCCAGGAGTGAATGAATCCGGGCGCTCGTAAACCCACAACGGTCCCCCATCCTCGCTCCCCCGGTTCCCGGGCCCCCAACGTGGGGCGTGCGCGGCAAAGGAAAATATTTGTCCTGTTTGTGTGGCATGGGTCCCCCAATAAAACAACACCATAAAGGGCGTTTCACAGCTGAGCTTGCAGTTTAATAAACAGATGCGAACAGAAGGCCTTGGAGGTCAACAATTAAAAATGAGCCAGGCCGAGGGTCTCCTGGGAATTCCCCCTGGTCTATAAAGTGGCGGGGACCAGCCCCGGCTGCCCTGGTTGGGGGGCAGCAGAGGGGAGGCTGGGGAAGGCTTCCAGGCCCCAGTGCACCCGGGAGGTGGGGGCAGGGTGGTACCTGTCCTGAATGATTGTTCCAACCACACTCTTTCCAGCAAGAAGGCCTCGAAAGCAGATGAAGCAGAAGCCAGGGACCCGAAGTGGGCTGGAAAGGGGTACAGAAACTTGGACCGACATCAAAGGCTGCGTGTCACTGTCGCTGCTTTCTGCGTCCGGGATCGCAAATACTGGAGCAGGTGACCCAAAATGGCAGCAAATCCAAGAACCTCTTCTGGGCAGCTGGTGTTGGGTGGGTTTCCCATGAGATTGGGAGGCCATGCGTGTGCGTGTCGCTGCACATGTGCTCCGCCTGCGTCCCTCAGGCTCCTTGCTCTTAGGTGATGGGGTGGCAGGTGGTAACCACCCCTTTTGCTGCTGCAGGGACTGGCAGAGGACTGGGTGGAGGGGGGGTGTCCCTGTAAAGCCCTAAGACAGGGTTCACACAGCAAAGACTCCGAAGTGCCAGCTCTGGGCAGTCTTCAAGGTTCACGCCGACTGCTGGACCGCAGAGGTCCGCGGGGCAGGTGAGGGTCAGGTGAGCGTGTTGAAGGTCCGTGAGTCCCTCATCCTGAAACATGCTCCCTCTCAACATCCCAAATGCCTGCACCTCTGCCCCCCACACTGCTCTACTGACAAGGGGGGAGATGAGGGCTGCGTGTAAAGACAGCCGTTTGCTATGGGGGCAGATCCCCGGCCAGGGCCCAGCTGGCAGGCAGCGGGGAGCCGGTGTCCGGTGGCCGCACCAAGCTCTTCTGCTGTGTCGGCTGCTGGACCCCAGTCTCCTGGGGCGTGTCAGCTTCTGAAACCCCTTCTTCCCACGTGGGAGGCGTAGGGGTGGTGAGCTTGAGAAGTCATTCAAGTGCTTTGTGTCCAGGGGGAGCGCCCAGATGGACGGGGCTCCCCACTGCTGTGTGGTGCATCTTTGGGCATTTTATGGTTAATGGAGGCCCTGCTCCTCTAATGAGTTACTTTGGAGTCATAAAGACTGGGGTGCAAGTCCCTCCCCAACATAAAAAACCGTTTTTTTTTTTAAAGAAATGAGAATCTATAAAAAGCACTGCTAGAAAACAGGATTCTGAATCAGTCTCCCTCCTTTTCTGGATGTCCAAGACTTTCATTTTCCTTCTCTGCAACTATTTATCCATAATAAAAATAAGACCCCCACCCCAGGTCCATTCTCACCTACTACCTTAGGACGAGCCTGGTGGGATGGGTGTTATCAATCCTCTGTCACCAAAGAAAAACAAAGATTCTGAGGTGACACAGCCCATCCCAAGTGTATCACTTTTAAGTAGGAACATTGGACATTTTTCATCCATAACTTTTATTTTTGAAAAATTTGATCTAGGTTCAAAAAGCCACATGAACTTTTAAAAGCCAGACAGTCATCCTTTAGAAAAATGTGTAAAATGGAAATGTGCAGTTTACCAATAACTGCCAAGTCAAGGTGGACAAGTTTGCTTTTCTCCTTTTGTTCCTTTCTGTTCAGGACGCCCAGAATAGATAAAGCTGCTAGTTTCACTTTTCTGACAATCATCTCTTCTCCTCTTTCACGGTTTAACCACTGACACGAATATCCGCAAATAACGTAGCTGACTTCTGTCTCTTTCTGAACTTCAGAAGAATAGATACATATTGCATTTAATCATTTGCTTTTCTCTTTTCCTTCGCCGGTAGGTTGGTAAGACTCATCACGTGGTGCAGGGAAGCTGCGGTGCAGTCATGCTCCTTATTGCTGTAAGGTGCTCTGTTTTGGGATTGAACCTGCATTTGGTTGTTCACTCTAAACTGGTTGATACCTGAGCTGCTTCCAGTTTCGCTGACCAGGGCAAGCTGCGAAAGTGCTTTGTGCTTCTCCATATCCACGCCTCTACCAGATGGCTTCCTCTGGCGGATGCATCGAGGGGATGGTGTGCCAGTGTGAACCAAAGCTTCAAGATAACTCGTGTAATTCCACCTCCTTTCCTGCACCTCGGCCTTCGGCGTGCAAAGCGGAGGGGAGACACAGGACGCAGCCAACTCGAACCAGCATGGGCAAGGCAACCATCAGCTGAACTTCATGGGCGCATAGGATAAACACTTATTGTGCGATCCTAATATTTTGTAGCTGTTTTTTACATTGCGTTATTTCACAATAGGTTAATTGGTATAAGCCTGCTACAGGTAATGCTACAGGTAATGCTCACAAACTTATCAGTGAGTTCTTGTCAGAATTCGTTATTTTAACTCACATTTCTCAAATTCCAAAGCCTGTGTTCTTTCCATGGTACTGGACCGTAGTTTTTTCCTGAAAAATGTCAGAATTTACAGTCAGACCTCTAGCTTATGGGTCTGAATGTGAACATCTATCCATGACGACATTGTGAGCTCTCTTCATATATATACTTATATACTTAATTGTTTTACATGTGCTAACTTCAGCTCTTAAAATTTCTCTTACTTGTTTTTTATCTCTCTCTCCTTTTTTTGATTCCCGAGAATCCTTCTTTTGCATGGCATTCTCTGTCTTTTTTTCATTTCCGTGTTACTTAGCAAAGTTGTAGGCTGACCACAGAGTGAAGAGTCTAGGTAGTCACATCAACACTTTCCCTGACTCAGTTATAATCCAGGGGCCTCAAACTGGTGGCCCTTAGGATACAGCTAGTCTACTAATATACTTTATTTAGTCTACAGACGGTTTTTATAAGTTTGTGTCTACGTGAAAAAGAAAAACCCACAACGTTGCGCAAAAGTCTAGATTTTAAGATTTTCTAGAGCTGTCAGAATATTTCCTGACACGACATCTGCACGCCTGCATATTAACCATGTAATGAAATGGAGAAGTGGTTGTTCCCTTTTGAGGGACACATGGTCCCTTATTTGCCACAGTCCCCACTGTTCCTTTTTGTCCCCAATACAGAAACTGCGTGTTGGTTGCCATGTGCCCTTATGACAGTTCCGTACTGATGGAGAAATGTTTTTATGCATCCATGTCTAACAAAGCGGGAACAATAAAAGAGAGTTCTGATTTATTTATTTTAGCAATGGAGGCTTTAAGAAAGTCTTTATTCAATGTCAACTGTGCAAATAGATCTTGTCACTCATTCCCCAGCTCCAGCACCTTCAATGATCCCGTTATCTACCGAATAAAGTTCAAATTCCTTAGCTTGGCATTCAATTTCTTCACAGTCTCAACCCAAATGTCCTTTACAACCTCTCTCACCAGAGGATCAGATAGGAATGGTGTGTCATTTGTTTCTTTTCCCCAGCCCATCCTGGCACAACGCTTTAAATAGGACAAGTATACAGAGAATGTCGGACAAATGCCAGTAACTGAGGCACGGAAAACTATGCCTGTGTGCTTACCGACTCCCTTTTCTCCTGAGAAAATGGTTGCATTAATAGACCATTCCAGCTGCTGCTGGTTGTTTGGGCTGAAATATCTGAGACCACCTTGCCAATTATGGTTCTTTAACTTCTTGGCAACACTGGATTGGACGAGTGGTCAGGGCTGAGCCAATCAGAATCCTTCCCTGGGACTTTTCATGTAATGCCCAAGAAATATCAACCATCTGTCATCAGTGGTGAAAGCCATAAAGTGTAAAAGATCCTTGTGACCGTGCTTCCTTCCCTGCCAAAGAAACCAGGCTGCAGAGAGTGAAAATGAAAAGGATAGGCGAAGAGATTCCGAATAGCATTCAAATAATTTGTTATCATTATTGTTATTCCTAAAGTTAGTCTCTATCCTTGACCTTTTTCCAGCCTGGAAAAGGAATCCATAAACCAATACCTTCCCTTCTGTGGATAACCTAGCTTGAATTGCCTTTCTGTCACTTCCCAAACAAGTCTTGGTGGATATGGACACAGATCCGAAAGAACACATTGTGTATTTATTTAAACCTACAAATCATGATGCTTGCGAGTTAAAAAAAAAAAAAAAAAAGACACTGCCAGTGACCTCACAAATAAGTATATTTCTCATGCACCGCTGTACACTTAGCACCTGGCCCAATGACTGGTACACAGAAAGTTTTGTAAACGTTCATTGGAAAAACTAGGTGGTTTATGGGATGTTAGCAAGGTGTAATGGTGGCACGGAGGGCGGAACTGCAAATTCGACTCGGGTGGCGGCCGTGGATGGTCCAGGACGGTTTTGCAAAGGTGGGGTGTGTATCTGAGCCAAGCGGGAGGGAGGTGGAGGTGCTGTGTGGGTAGAAAGGGAGGGCATCTGTGTGGCCAGGAGGTAGGAAGAGCCCGTGGAGTTCCAGAGCCAAAGCTGCTCCAGGAGGGTGGATTATGGTATTAGAGAGGGCTGGGGAAAGAGGGTGGGTTGAGCTGAGTAATGCAAATAGAGAAGATTAAATATTTACATAAGCTCATTAGTGACACTGTGTGCATGTGACAAGTATGATTTAGTTGAAACCTCCACGTTTAAACACCCTAAGTGCAACTGTATCTTTTTGAAATTGATTACATGACATTAATAGGCTCTTTCTCAGCTCCGGTGGTGATCATATTCATGATTTACTTTTAGCTCTGAGGCCGGGGAGGGGGTCAGGGAGAGTCCACCCTGACCTCTATCCTTCCTCTCACACCTTCCCTGAGAGGGAAACATCAGCGGAGGGAAACCTGGCCTTTCATCCTCTATGAAAGTAGGCGATTTTGCTTCCCAAGTTTTATCAGGCAAATTCCTGATGATGGGGATCATTAAAAAACAAAAAACAAAAAAGGGAGTCTGCGTCCCAAAGCCATTTTCTGGGTCCTTGGCATCGGGCGGTATGTACGATTCCTTGAGAGCTTGTGAGATGCCCAACAGTAAGGCAGACTCGCTCTAGGAACACCTGGGTCACCAAGTACCCAAGGACAGAATCCCTTCCCCTCAAGACTTCACAGTCTGGTGAAGGAGGGAAGGTCAGTGTCATCAAGTCTGACACCATCACTCGCTTTTATAAAGCATTTGTGAAATGTGTGCAGATTACGCAGTCCTTTGTCTATGTCCTTACATTTGACCTCACCTGGTGGCGGGTAGGATTAAGGGTGACAGTGGTGAACAAAGTAGGGGCTAGTGGCTCTGGGGAAAGGCACAGTGGCCGGAACAAGGCCCAGGCCCCAACCCAGGCAGCCACGTGTGATCATGTTTATTCCTAGCTTTCTAGCCATTAATGCAAAGAAGGTTATATGCATTAGAATATATTTGTGTGGCTTTTGGGAGCTATCGAATTTGAAAGAAAATCCCATTGCTCATGATAAGCTCACCTACTCTTGGGGATAAAGTCAGAAGGAAATGTATTATTTGAATATTTTTCTCATCAAGAAGACTCCCTGGCTGGTGACACAGTGGATAAGGCATCAGCCTGCGAACCCAAAGGTCGCTGGTTCGATTCCCAGCCAGGGCACATAACCAGGTTGCAAGCCAGGTCTCCAGCCAGGTGTGTAGCTGGAGGCAGGTGAAAGGCAACCATACATTGATGCTCCTCTCCCTCTCGTTAAAAATAATCAATAAAATCTTAAAAAAAGAAGTTGCTATGGGATGACACCTACAATAGTTCAGCAACATTCTCCCAGGAGACATTGGCGTGTCGGGGGGCTTCTTTCACACTGTCTGGTGGTAAAATACCGAAGCGCAGTGAGTGGAAACAAGGCCGCAGTGGCCCAGGGCCCAGAGCCCCTGTGCGCAGCGCTCTGTGGGGCTGGCTGGAGAAGGGGCTAGGTCCTGGAACCCACCAAAAACGTTCCTGAAGAGCAGTTCTCTCGCCGCATCCTGCCGGTCGGGGCATTTTGTTGGCCTCTGTACATTTAAAACTCTTTTTAGTCGGTTGTCACATAACCATCTAAATATTTTACTTTTATAGGAAAAAACAGAGCAGCCGGCAACCTTGGACCAGCTCTGGGCTAATAAGTGAGGTGTGAGCGAACCAAAGGGTCGCCGGTTCGATTCCCAGTCAGGGCTGGGTTGGGGGCTGGGTCCCCAGTTGGGGCGTGCGCGAGAGGCAACCGCACTGTGATGTTTCTCTCCCTCTCTTTCTCCCTCCCTTCCCCTCTCTAACAATAAGTAAATAAAGCCTTTGAAAAAATTAGTCTGTGTCTGAGCTGTTTGGTTTTTTGCTTAACCCTCTCCCCTTTTCCACCCAGCCCTGCAAGCCCCAATCCCCTCTGACAGCTGCCAGTCTGTTCCCCAGGGCTACCCATGCCTTTGCGAAGGGTAAGATTTCCTTCTTTTTAGTGATTGAGTAGTAGTCCATCGTGTAAATGTACCACAGCTTTTTACTGGGGGCAGGGGGTGGAGAGAGATAAAAGAAGCTCACGGAGGGATAAATGGTCATGGAAGGCAATGTGACAGGGTGGTCAACACACAATACAATACACGGATGCTGTATTATAGAACGGCACACCTGAAAACTATATATATACTTCTATTAACCAACGTCACCCCAACGCATTCAGTAAGAAAAGGAGTCAAGCCCTGGCTTCCTCCTGGGTACCTGGGGCGGGAGAGGTCGCCAGTGACTGGGGTCCAGGAACGGCGGCTGAAAAAACTCCTGCGGTCCTGCCGCTGGGGGTTATGTGGCCACAGCAAACCAAGGGGTGACGGGTGACAAAAGCGTGTCCAAGTTGGAGAAGCCCCCGAACAGACTGCACTGTATTTCCTACTTTGATCCGAGCAACTGGCCATGGTTCCCGCCCATTATCTCAAGAACAGAAGGAGGCCCGAGGGGCTCCCGTCTACATAAAATCCTAACACTGTAGTTTGACAGTGTATCGGGCACGGCCGTGTGCCAGGCTCCGTGGCAGCAACTCCAGAGGGCGCATCTCAACGACCTGAAGTTCCTCCCGCAATCAGTGGTGTCCCTGTGCTCTTTTCGGAATAATCGTGGGGCCCGGGGAGGGGCCCGTGTGCAGACTGCGCATTGTTTTTTGGGTTTTTGGTATTTTTTTTTGGTTCCTGTCTAGACCATTCAACCCCGAACTGAAATAGCTGAGCTGAAGAAGGAGCTGGCCTGTCAGGGGTGGGGGCAGGGCCGGGCCAGGCAGGGGACAGGACAAAGGGCTTAAAAATAGCAGGAAGGGTGTTGCGCAATGGGCGGTGGCACTCACAGCGCAGTGGTCTCAGACTCTCGGGCCCAGAGCGCGCGGTTGGTGGTTCCTAAGTCAGGAGAAGGTGTCCACTTTCTAGCAAAGGCAAGACACCACGGCCCACAGCCTCGGGCTGTCTTCTTCCGAGGGCTTGCTGGGGTCTGCCTGAGCTCCCTCGGAACGGGGCGGAGAACGTGGTCCTGGCTGGCCTGTGTGAGTGTGGAATGTGCAGGTAAACTGTCTCCCTCTTCCCCACTCTGGGGGCCGTGGGCTGCCAACATCTCCGCTTCACACACGGGGAAACTGAGGCCGAGGGAAGCTGGGCCGCCTTCCAAAGTCAAATGGCTCCAAGGGCTGGAGTTAGGGGTCGGTGGTAGAATCTCCGCTTGTCCAAAATGAAAGCCATCGCCCATAGTTACACATCGAGAAACGAGAAACGGCGTTTTCCGCCCAGAAACGTTCCCTCGGGATCGCGTGTCTTGAAGGAATAAGCGGGAGGGAAAGAAGGGACAGAAGGCTCCTTCCAGGCCGGACGGGACCGAGTTTCGTCTCATTTCTTCTCCGGCGGTGATGACTGTCTCCGAGTCCTCGGGCGCTGAGAAAAGTCCCCTTGGAGTTGGCTGTTGTAGGACAAGACAAAACGTTGGAGGCTCCTTGAGCAACTGGACGAGTGTCCCAGTTCCCACCCGGCTGGGGTGTCCGATGCAGCGGCGGCCACGTAGGGCCCGGGCTCTGAGGGGGTTCTGGGGCCCAGGCAGGTGGGAGAGAGGCTGAGGCCAGAGGGGGAAGCGATGGGCCCACGGCCCCCCAGGGAGACAGCGGGACCCCACCGGGAAGCCAGGTGGCCAGGCTCGGGGCTGTGTCCCTTGTCACTTCTGGGGGGGGGGGTCACTCCAGCCGGGGCTAATCCTGGGACTCTGCCTTCCCATGGGCTCTTCCCAACGAAGGTCACTTTCTGGTTTTCAGGGAAGCGGGAACTGTTCCAAGAAATCAAATGTTTGTAAACTGACATGTTTCGTGTTGTTTCCTAGCTGAATCCCTCTCTGATTCACGTATATATACATATAATTCATATATATATATATATATGTATATACTTGTATATATATACATATATTTTATGTTTTGGAAGAGGCTCCCTCAAAGGCGAGAGCTAAGGGGCACGTTTGGAGGCAGGTCGGAAACGAGTCTGTAGTGTCCTGTTTCGGGTGGGAAAACTCTCTGTGCTCCGGTGCATGAGTTCCGCCTCCCTCTGTGGCAGCACACGCGTGCCGGGAGCCCCTCCTCCGCTGGGCGGCCCCCACTCCTCGAGTGGCTACCGCGTCTGGCAGGGATTTCGGCGATGACAGCGCAGGCCCACCCATCACGTTCCTGTGGAAAACAGGCCTCGTCAGGACCCTGGGCTTCTAAGGAGCAGAAACCTGCGTAGTCCGGCTCGGGCTTGTGGAGGCGCTTCCCGAAAGGATTCAAGGGTCTCTCTCTCCCAAGACAAGAGCACGCTGATCGTCCTTCCTGGGTGCCATGATGTCTCAGGGTTGCTCCTCTGTGTGACGTTTCTTTCTTCTTCCTCGCTCTGTTGATTCTATTAGCGTCCTCTGTCGCCGACGGGAGAATCCCGAGCTGCGGCAGGAAGGCATCGTGGCCCAGCCAGTCGTGCCAACAGTCGGGCTGGGGTCCTTCTTTCTCCCCATCTCCCAGGGTTCCATTCTTCCCGCCTGCTCCCACTGTGCTCCTCCAGGTGCCCCGGCCAGCTGCCCTGGTCGAAGGAGGGGGACTGGGGCGATGAGAACGACGTGTGAGTACGTTTCATTTCAAGAGAAAGGTTAATTTTATGACATGGGGGTTACTTGGAAAGTGACAGTTTTGCAGCTGGGAACTGGTTTTACGGCTCTTCTGTAACTTGATGGCTAACACGTTGTTAATTGCTCATTAGGCGCCTGGCGCGACTCGAAGCGTTTCCCACGTTGGAGTCCCTGTTACGATTTGGGAAACTGAGGCACAGAGCACTTCCCTGATTGGCCTGAGGCGGAGCTGGGACGTGAGCCCTGCTGGTCCTGCTCCAGACCCCTGGATGTTGAGCTCCACACTCATGAGTGCTCTGTGTTGCGGTGACTGTCCACGTACTGACTGCTGGCCTGACACGTGGTGGCACTTGGCACATGTCTTCTCATGAAACCTGCCTGCAAAGGCACGGCCAATATGCAGACCCATCCTGCGGCGAAGACACCAAAGCTCAGTGAGGGCCCATGGCTGGTCTCCAGTCACAGAGCCACGGGGCGGCAGAGCCGGACCTGGGCTCCACGTCCTCGCTGACGCTGCGTCTCAGCGGAGAGCCGACCGTCAGGAAAAGGCCCCGCGTTCCCTGCAGCCGGAGTCCGGCTTCAAACCCGAGTTTGCCCTGGAGCAAAATCGCTTTCAGAAAATCAGGAAGAGGCTAGATGGACAGTAGGCTGGGAACATAAAACTCTTTGTCCCCAACCCAATTAACCCTCACCCAAGGCAACCCTGCGCCTCTGAGCGATTCATTTAAGGGTTTCACGATTTATAGGCAGCCCTTCTCCGGGGAGGTCCCGCCTGGCTCTGATTTCACGTTCCACAGTGGCACTAGCATCCTGCTGTGTCGCACGGGCACTATTAAGCCGGGACCAGAAAATGCACATTTCACAGGATGGAAAGAGACTGGGCGTCTGCAGTGAGCGCTGCGCCCCTCCGAGCGGCTGGCCCTGCAGCATGTGCGGGGTCACTCTGCTCCGCAGGCTGCCCCTTACGGTGGGGACTCTGCCACTGAGCTGGGGAGCCGAAATGCCAGGGGAGTCCCAGGGTCCCAGGGCCAAGTAGGGGTGCAGCCATCACGGTGGAGGGGGTGTGGTTAGGGAAACGCATGGCGATCAGGAGAGTGACCTGCGCAGACCGGCAGGTTGGCTACCTGATCGTAGTTGCCGGGAGCGGAATAGGAAGCCTCTTAAATTCTCACTTGATCGGTATAAGCTCAAAAGTTGTAGGTCAAGTGAGAAAAACAAGTCTAACCTGGATCATAACAACAGAGAGCCGTGGCCCCTCAGTCAATCGATCCCCAGTCGGAAGCCAGGTTGACAGGCTCAGGACCCCTTGCATGGACAGGGTGGGGTCTCCTGGAGGAACCGGCCCTGGATCACCAATCATTTATCCTATTAACCCTTCTCCCGGCCTTCCGCGTGGGGACCTGTGGCCTTTTCGAGGTTTACTGTGCATCAGGAAAAAAGGACACGCTCTGACCTTTTTGAGGCCACTGGACACAGGCTTTGCATGGCCGAAAATTCTAGGAGGCTTGCGCCGTCCTGTGGCCCTCCACTTGGGGCAGGGGCCTGCCGAGGCCGCGTGCTTGTCCAGTACCGGGACAGCGCCATGGCACCTGCACCAGCGAGCATAAGAATGTCTAGCTGACCAGACGTTGCCTGCTGAAGGGTGGAAAAGAAACCTAACTGAAGTTCCAGTGCCTTCCGTCTCAGGGAGGTTCCCGGGACCCCGTGGTGCGGGGCGTGCCAGGCTATTGCTTCTAAGGCAAAAGAGCAGGTTTCCGAATTCGGCTCCTCCTGAAGCCAAGAGAGAGGCGCAATGCCTTGTGGGCCTCTTCGCATCTGGGAAGCGGCATAATTCGAGAGCATTTGGGTGTGTTCCGCTGGCCCGTTCACCGAGTAATTCAGGAAGTCACTGGTTTTGAGAGCAAGGGCCTGGCCACTGTGCCAGCCGGTCTGCCACTTAGGCCACATGATCCTGAAGATCCAAAGGTGCTTGAGGGGACAGTGGCAGGTGGGGATGTTGTCAGGAGCCTGGGCATGGCCTCCAGGTGAGTGGCAGGCAGGCCCTTGGGGGTCGCCCTCGCGGGTGGGTAACTACACCTAATCCTGGGGCTCAGTAGGGACAGAAAGTATCCAGTACTAAGTGCCAGGTTACCATGTGGCCTGAGTGGCCCGTCCTGAGTTTGATCCACAAGCCACTGGGCACTTGCGGTGGAGGAGAAGCAACCGAGGGTGCTGCTGCTAGTGAGGAGGGCCAGGCTGGGCCGGCCCGGTGCTGCTGGGGTCGGGTCGGAGGTATCCGTGTAAACGCGTAGCTTTAAAAATGCACGTGGGTGTGCATTTCCCAGCCCTGTCTCCTAACAATGCACAAAAGCGGTGACACCCAGTATCAGTGCTCCCAGTACTTAAGTATCATTGTCTAGCACAAGGGACCGAGGCCCCCTGGAAAAGCGGTGGGGTGCAGGGCGGGACAGGGAAAACCCAAGGTGACCCAGGAGCGCATCGTGCTACCAGACACCAAAGAAGTGTGTTTAGAAAAAATAGGGAGGCGGCCCATAGCAAAAGGATTTGGGAGCCAACCCAAGAAAGCTCCCAGCGACCAAAGCACTGGGAGAAAGGTGAGCAGCAAAATGATGCGATGATTGCGGGAACCTAACAAAGAGGACATCGACGCCCTGGAGTTCATACTCGTGAACAGATCAGCGAATCAGCAACGATATAAGGTCTTAGAAAGCATAACTCTTCTCTACAGATGAATTTCAACAGGTGGAAGGAAGAAAGTGGTAAGAACGCCCCAGGAGAAACTGCTGTGGATAGGATCTATATTGGTGAATGTTAAAATTACTGGGCAAAAAAGCTAAGGAAAAGTAAGATACATGGTCTTCATGGTCTTCAAACATCTCTCACAGATAACTACTTACTAATTGCACAGTGGAGGAGGCGGGGGTCATGTGGTCAAGGTTCGCATCTCCAGGATAAGACACAGCACCTTCATGTGCCCTGAAGCACAACACTTCACCCCACGGCCTTCTTCCCAGCGCAGCAGGGCCCTAATCTAATCATGAGAATCATCAGACAAACCCAAACTCGGCGCCATTATACCAAGTATCTGACCAATACTCTTCAGAGGGTTCAAGTCATGAAAGACAAGAGGAGTCAAAGTAATCGTCACAGGCTGTGTGGGGTGAAGAAGACGAAAAATCGAATGCAGCGTGGGTCCTGGGCTGAAGCCTGGGTCAGAAAAAGACATTTGGGGGATACCTTGGAAAGCTCAGGAGTCTGCAGGTGAGGGGAAAGCATTCTCCCAACGTTCCTTCCTTACTTTTGACAACCGTGTCGTGGTTGTGGGAGATGCTCTCATCAGAGATGCAGTGCGATGGGCAGTGGGTGGGGACTGTCCCCCTGCTGCTCTCGAAATAGTTTTATTTCTCAAGCTACGAAGAGTCAGCATTTGCTGTTGGGAAAAGCATTCAGAAGTAATGCAAAGACCCAACCCGGGAGGTGAGGGGGGTGACAGACTCACACGGCAGGCCTTTTTGCTTTCCCGTTTCCAAGGTTATGGGAGTCATTTGTTGTAGTTTCAAGTAAAAACCACCATTTTGCAGCCAACACCTACCACTAATTTTTTAAAAAATGGATTGGAATCCATTCTAAAGGGGGAGAACGGTAAACAGTGGAATATCAAATGCAAACCAATTTACAGTGTCCAAAGGGCCTGCAGAGGCTGCCAAAACTAAAGTTGGCAAAAAAACAGTTTACTAAATCTCTCAAGAAGGGGAGAGAGAGAGAGAGAGAGAGGAAAAAAAAGCTTATATTACAAATCCTATAAATATTTCGAGAATGGTAGGTAAAGGGTGTTTAATACCGATGAACAAAGTTTTAGCATGTATTGGAAAAACAGTTTCTAATATAAAATTACCGACGACTGGAAGTTATCGGCACAATTTTATACCTAAGTGCTTGCAGATGTAATTTATTTTTCTGACAGCACCGCCTGGGTAATGAAAGTTGCTTTTAATGAAACACGAATGCAGTTAGGGTTTGCCAATTAGGTTCAGCGGGGTCGTAATCTGTCTGATTCAAGTTGATATGCGGCTGCTTAAACCCAGGACCGACCCATCGAGCTGCTTCAGTGTTTCTGACGTGTTGGGCAAAGATGGGCGCCTGGGGCTCTGTGACGTCCCCAGGCCGGAGGGAGGTGACTCTGGCTAAAAACCCTCCCAAAGGGGCTTCATTTGGGTGGCAGCTGGACAAGCTGGGTTAAGCGTTGACACTTCGCCACCATGGACGGGAATGTCAACTCCTTCTCCATTTCATTCATTCACGGAAACACGGGCAGGCGTCTGGTGCGTACGAATGTCTCATGCCCCATAGACCTATCACTGTTCATAAATCGATCAGCCAGAAAAATCAACCCAGGTCGCTCTGTGAGCATACTTCTTGGTGACGGGGGGATTCAAAGATATGGACAGGTATGTGTTGTCACCTTGGGCACCTTGACAACCTGTCCCCGGAAGATGCTCCGCATGTTGCCCTTGTCTGGTTGTGGGTGGCGAGCATCTGCATTTTGGATTTTTCATCAGGGTTCCTGAAAGCGGACGTTCATCCAGTATTTACCAAGTCGCTCTTATTTGCAAAACAGAGAGGGCAGGGTAGTGGAAATGTTACTAGACCCAAAGCCGGGAGACCTGTCTTTGACCAGGTGCCCTGGTTTTTAACACGTAAAACGAGCGATGGTAATTCTGGCCTTGCCTAGCCCTCCGGAAGGCTGGTGGGAACACAAGATAATAGGTTGAAGGGACAGCGCTTGGAAATGTTGACGCTACCGTGCAAATGTAAATTACTGCTGAGCGCCAGGCCACCGTTTCATACAGGACACCCTTGTGTTCTGGAACCTCGTGGTCGGCTGGGAAGGATGGTGGTGGCCTCCTCGTAGGCCTCGGGTTCTGTGCTAAGTCACGTGTTGGAGACATTTGACAGGCAGCAGCTCATGCCCGCTCTGCAGACCCTGTGTTAAGATCACACAGCTGGTGACGGCCTGCGTAGCTGTCATACCACCTCCCACCTGGCTCTTCCCCAGCCTCTCTGGCTGGCTGATGAATGAAGCCAGTAACAACGGGACGACGTAGAAGGCCCTGGACATGGGTGTGTGGACACGGGGCTGCAGGAATATCGGGGAACAGCCCCTTGGAGCTGCAGGTCACGGCTCCCGGTGCCAGGCCCCCCTCCCACGGAGTAGGGAAAGCTGGTGTTTTCTTGCCCTGGGCAGCTACTGCCCAGATGGGAACTGAAACACGCCTGGCAGTCCTTCATTCATTCCAGCTCCGGCTTCTTCTTTCCTGAGCCCCGGGGCATTTCCAGGGCCGGCCCCCAACCAGAAGTCCCTTCCGTGGGTGAAACACTCGGAGCTTCCCAGCTACTTCTTCTTGGGCTGCTCACCGAAGCCGGTCCCAGCCTCCCTCCTGCTTTGGAGTGGCCGCAGTTCCCCATCGGGACAGGAAAGCCAAGTGGCCCTCCCTCGGGACAGCTCTAGCTGCTGCTTGGTCTTCAGGCCACCGGGACAGGGACGGTGGCCGGTGGGCCCGGTTGAGCCACGGACGAAACTGGTGCTTACGTTTCAAGGCGCTTCGGTCTGCCTGCCTGAAGCATCTTAAACTCTCCAGGAGTTGGAGCGAAACATTTCTCCAACTTCAAAAGCATGTTTATGGGTTTGAAATGATGCTCTTTGTTCCATGGCTTTTGAGGGACAGTCTGAATTAACAGGAGGCAGCGCGGATTTGAGAAGTATTCCAAAATGCATAGACGGAGGCAGAGTCTGAGGGGGGTGGAGGCGAGCTGAAATGTTAATGTTTTATTCATCGCGGGAGTAATTTTGGCATTAATTTTGATTTTGAAAATTGTGGCATGCCAGCATTATTTTATTAATAAATAATTCATAATCACTGCAATCAATGCACTAAAGCATTGCTGTATTATTACTTTAATTACAGGATGTGCTGGTGCCCCTAGAATTTTGCACCTGAGGCCTGGGCTGCCCTGGCTTTCACCGAGTCCTGACCCCCCATGTGATACGCCTGCCACCCCAGGAGGGACCTGAGGGCTTCAGGAGGCTTTTGGGTCATTTCCGGAGTCAGGTCTGAGGGGCCTGCCTCCTCCCCAAGCAGCCAGCGGTCCGCTTTGGCAACAAGGACATGTCCTGTGTCTTGGTCCTGGACCCGGAGGGAGAAACTCTACAGCATAGGCTCTGGTCATGAGGTTGCTGAAACCAGGTCTTAAACCTGAACATGGGCACCAGTCGCCCGTGGCCCTGGGAGAAGTGTTGATTCAGACTGAGCGAGTCTCGAATGGAGGTCGAATGCCGTCTTTTCTACCCAGTTTCCGGTGAGGCTGACGTGGCCGGTCCCTGGATGGCACCTTGGATGGCAAGAGTCTCCAGACGGATGGGTCATGGGCGGAATGTGTCTCTCAGACACGGTTTTGGGGTTCTAAAAATATTAGCTAAATTTCACTTAGTCTTTAAAAAAAAACCCAAGGTATTTGGAAACCTGGGACCCTCATTCTTTCAAGGTAAAAGGAGGCCAGAGAGGGCAGGCGTGCTCCTTTAGACATGGGTTCTCCATGTTCCTCCCCTCGCCGCACTTACATGCCACGCGCACGCACCCAACCTGTCTACCACCTTATGACATGCAGTGGGGTTCCACGTTACATGGGCATTGATGCTAATGTTTCAGTGTGAGGCAAAAATCAAGTCTTTTTAAAAAGACTCACCCTGGGAAATTCTTTTAATTATTATTATTTATTTTTATTTTTAAATTTATTTTATTTTTATTTATTTTTATTTTTTAAATTTTTAAAAAAGAGTTTATTTCATTATTTTTAGAAAGAGGGGAAGGGAGAGAGGCAGAGAGGGAGAGAGACATCAATGTATGGTTGCTTTTCACCTGCTTCCAGCCACAGACCTGGCTGGAGACCTGGCTTGCAACCTGGTTATGTGCCCTGGCTGGGTGACCTTTGGGTTCCAGGCCGGCGCCTTATCCACTGTGCTACCAGCCAGGGTGGAAATTCTTTATGTCACCCGTAACACAGATGACATGGTTTGTTCATGATCAACGCTGGGAGCGCTCCACAGGGAACACAGAGCTATATTTCTTCTGTCGATCATTGGTCAAAGGAGTTGAGTTATAGTCAAAAATTCTTGACGAATTTGATTTTGATTGTTCTCCATTTCCCTAGCTAGAGAATAAGGCGGTTGAGCGCAGTAATTATTAGAAATTTTATCCAGCTTTTATCTTCTAGGCAGAGGCTCAACCACAAAAGGCAGGCAGAGAAAACAGATACTATGCCCAGGTGCTAGGTACTTTAGAAGACTTATAAAAAGTAGTTATGTGTAGCAGAATGGAGACATCTTTGCTCACTAGGGCTCCAGGGGCCTGGGGAATTGAGCCAGTGAAGAGGCTTTGTTCCCCAAAAGAGAGGAAGAGGAAACAGAGGACCCCAGCCCCTCTCATCACAAGGGTGCCAGGCATGGGCTTCTGGAAGGCACTGGATCCTGAGATTTGTGGGGAAAGCAGAATGGCTAAGGCTGCGTGGGCCACCCGGGTCCTGCTAGATCCCCGATCCAGGACTGCTCCCCAATTCATTAGCCATTGGATGACTGGACTTTTTAGGAAGAAGGCTCTGACTCTGCAGTATGACCTAGGTCTAGCCCAAAAGGCAATTGGATTAAAGAAATAATCTATGAAAAACCCTCTGAAAAGAATTATGCCAGGAAAGCCCTTGGAATTACAGAGGGAGGGAGGCCCAGCCAAACTCTGGGTGACCTCGTCCACCTCAGGCCTTCCCCACCCCTTCCGTAGACAAAGTGGGGTGTGGACCGTGTGCGGGGGCTGGGGGGCTCAAGTAGAAAGATGTGGCGCCCCTCGTCCTGGTGGATCGATTTTCTCGAGTCGTGAGTTTCAATTCCCCCCAGACGCCCAGAGGGCTTTTTCTGTCCGTGAGAAACCCGAGTGCTGGAGGAACTCATCTTCGCCTCTTTCCTCCAGAACAGTTACGACATTTTCCATTTATGAGCTGTGGTTACTTGTCTGTCCTGCAGTCTGCTGCTCTGACTCTTGCGAGAGTCTTTCTGTTTGTTTGTTTGTATGTTTTTCTTGTTCATGGACATCTGGGGGCTGCGTTAGGCTCTCCTTTCTAAGCAAAGTTGTCACCTGGGGCTCTGGAGAGCAGTCATTCAGTCCATCGCCACACACAACGCCTGTCCTCCGTCACACGGTAAGAGAGGCGGAGCTGTCGGGCCTGACCTGTGCCCTCACACCTGTTACTCTGGCCAACACGCCATCGGTCCTTGGGTCCTACGCCCGGACAGGACCTTCCCGATTGGCCAGTGCCCTCATCTTACACAGCGTCTCTGATCAGGCAGGTTTTGGGTTCAACCACAGGACTCCATTGCTCCAGGAACAGGGCCACAACCCCCCTTCTCCCTCCTCCTCCTGCATCTCCAGACCCAGGGCTGTTTCTGCTTGACCACAGACAGCACCCAACTGGTCATTTCTGACCTTGATCTTGCTCATAGGCCGGAGGCCCCACTCCCTTAATTTCCCTGCGTGCCAGCGAGACAATGAAGCTGTGTTTTGTAACCCGTCCCTGTGCTTACACACTAAGCAGGTGGAACGCAGGTGTCCTCTCATGCCCCGCCCCCCAGAGCTTTTCCTTATATTTTTTACTTGAGATACATAACTTCGAGGCCTATCTTTGATTTGGCTGCATTTTGGGGGTAGGGACACGCATAGGGAGAACTATTTCTCCATGAAATGAATAAAAGAGTCTAGAAACATGATGCATGGCCATTGTCCCCAGACTCCATGTCAGGGCTGCTGAGGGACAGCAGCAGACTGCAAAGTGTCCAAAGGGGCCGCCAGTCCCCAATTGTGGTCACTGTGCTGGGACTTGAAACTTTGGAAATTGGATGGGATCTCTTGGGGTACACTTGGCTGCATGGGGGCCATCACTATGCTCCACCAGGGCTCAAAGGCTACATGCAAGTCTAGGGGACAGAGGTGTCATCTACAGCAGCGGGGGAGCTCAGGGCGGCTGTCCTGTGAAACGCCTGAAAGCATCGCACGTCTAAGGGTGACCTGACTGGGCACCCGAGGCCAACGTGCAGCCGGGAAATAAGAGTGCCCTTTACTGTCTCCACTCTGGGACCCAAACGCGCTGTGCGCTGCCGGGAGCCAGCAGGGCCACAGGCAAGATGGGCCGCACACATCCTGCGTGACAGTGGCTACAGATATTTCCTGGCAGAGCCGGGGCCGGAGTCGCACAGGAGCAGGAGACTGTCCTCAGAGCCCAGGTACGCGCAAGTGGACCAGAACTCGGAACCTCTCAAAGGCAGCAACGTCCTCCTCTTTTCCTTTATGGGCCTCTTTGAAAATGTCACTTTTGTCCCCGGGCTGAAAATAATTGGCTCGGAAGAGCTGGGCTCCTTGGTCCTCAAAGTCTGTTTTAAAATGTTGAGGACATGCCTGCTGACAGTACCCCCACCCCCCGCGAAACCCGAGGAGACCTCTGGCCGCGGCCTGCCCCACCCCCCAGCCGCCCTTCCCCTCATAATGAAGGAATCATTTTTTACAATGTTCGTTACAAAAGAGGGAATGGCTTGAATTATCTCTCTCTGCGGGGACTTCCATCTCTCTGGCATATTCAACGTAATTAGCTGCACCTACCGGTCAGGATTCAGGAAGACAGCCAGGGGCAGTCTCAGGACATTAAACAAAACAAAACCCCAAAACCCCAAACACACACACACACACACACACACACACACACACACACACACACAACGCTGATAGCTCTTTTAACCAAATCATTAGTGAATATTTGTATACTTCATATATTTATATTCACTTGGAGAAATAAAGAAAACATTGAAGCCAGTATTTACTTGAGCAAGTAACGAAAACATTGATGAGGAATTTCTAAACTCATTCTCTGGAACTTGCTGGAGATACTTCAAATTAGTGGACGCGCTGATTATGACCAGATTGTACCTGATTTTTGTTCTCGGCCGGAGGAGGCCCAAAAATAGGGACGGAGCCCGACCAGTAGCATAAAAGCTGACATTTGTAACTAGATTAATGAGATCTTGCAGTCTTTTCATGATTTTTAATGATTGGAATCTTACATAATGATTCATAACAGAGTAAGATAATTTCACTTGAACGATCTAAACACTTACGCACTTCAGGGTAACCTAGACAATCGTGCTTCATTGACTTTCTGGTTGTTGATGATTTCTATCTTATTTGGCCCCAGTTCTCTTTGTAAGTTATTATACCTCAGGACTGAGAAACTCGTTGTTTTTACACAGGGAACTAACGGGAAGACCAACATTAGTAATGAATTGATATGCTCCAAGTTAACCACCTCCCGAAATATTAGTGTTGACACAGCTAGGAAGTTCAAGTTAACTTAGGCATTTCAGTGTGGAATGCGATGTCCTCTTGCAAGTTGTGCAGGCGTGTGTGTGTGTATGTGTGTTAAGTGGACATGCTGCTGTCTGCACTGTCTCATGGCCCAGCAGACACACACACACACATGGGTATCATCTGGTGGCCTTGGGTGTGTAAATTCAAACACAGGCTCCGAGCAGACAAGCCTTCACGCCACAGCCAGGGACCCAGCGCCAGTGTTTTCGCTTCCCCACCGGACAGCCTGAGAAGATAACGGATCTCCAGGTGGTCACTTAAGTGGAACTTCTGGTGTTAGGTTACCGCTGCCTTTTCCTCTCCGCGCCCGGGGGGCAAAGAGCGCTGTTAATGCCGCCTCCACCGGAAGGCAGGTTAAGAGGGGTGACGGGGCCCGTTGGCGGTGTTGCAGTTCACACGCCGCGTCCTCTGACTCAACGCCCGGTGCCAGTGCGCGCTTCCCAGCTTCTCAGAAAACCGAAATTTAGGCATCTGTGGGCGGGAGGGGTGGAACCGGTGAATCACCCGGAGCAGGGGGGAAAAATGAAATACATCTTTGTTTCTTGGAACTCAGTAATACCCGGTGCCTGAAACGCGAGTGCGTTAATTATAGAGATTTCAGAGCAAAACCATAGCCTGCAGAGGGTAAGGGGGTTTTACTCAGCATGGTGACAGCACCGTTAGGGTAGGTGCCGAGACATCCTGAGCACCAGGGGTATTTACGGACCTCAAGGGTAACTCATGAGCAGGCCCTGAAAAGCCACACTAGAGTCATATGAGCTAACGTAGCAGCTTATTCTTTCTCTTTGTCAAGAGGATGCCCCTTTCCCAGGGGACCCAGAACATGTCCTCCAAAAATACTCAATGCGACACTTTACTGAGATGTGCACTCAAGTTTACACAGAAACAGCCTTGTTCACCTTTTCAAAACTGCTTGAAACGTGGTGAATGTTTGAAGAATATACATAGATGGTGTGGCAGGTTAAAAGAATGGCTTTTGGAATCAGAGGTCTCTCACTTCTTCGACTTGAGCATGGTTACGGGGTCCCCTTGGCCCTGTCTCCTTATTTGCAAAATGGGAGGGTTAATGTCTACTTACTTTAAGGGTTAAAAGGGAGAAGGTACAGAAGATGTCCAGGCTAGTGCCTGGCTAACAGCAAGTGTTCGGTCAACATTGGCCTTTCAAGTATTATTTTCAGGTATACAGGTGAAAGACTGGACATCTTTCAACAGGAGAAGGGCCACAATTTCTTCCTGTTTGCCTACATTCCTGTTCAGGAGAACCTGGCAGAAGTCTGGAGACTTTATAGTAAGAAGCTGATCCAATTCATCCTTTTACAAAAACAAACAAACAAACAAAAACACCCTAAGGCCCAGAGAGAGCAAGGGACTTGCTCAAATTAGAATGATTTTTTAAAAAAGACTTTATTTATATTTAGAGAGAGGGGAAGGGAGGGCGAAAGAGAGGGAGAGAAACATCAATGGGTGGTTGCCTCTCACACATCCCCAAGCATTTTACTAAAATCTTCAGACGGGTTATTGTTTTGTGACTTCCTTTGTACATGTATTTGACTTTGGACTGATGTGTAAATGTTTGGATGTGCGTGTCTGTTACCCGACGGGTATAATTCAAACTGGACTTACTGACGCAGGACAGGGCTATGCATGGATATCAAGGAGGTTTGTTTTTTTTTTAATTTTTTAATTTTTTAATTTTTAAACACCTGGTTGATAGAACTAGTATGCATAACTGTGAGATGGGATGGGGTGGGCAAGGCAGGGGTGAGCAATGGGGAGAGAAAATGAAACAACTGTAATACAACAATAAATTAATAATAAAAAAACAACACCTGGCTGAAAATGGTGCTATTAGATTCACTCTTTTGGGTGATGAAGACAAGAGTCTAAGAAACTCCTGACAAGATACTGATAGACCTTAGACAAGAATAGATTTTCCACGGGTCTGTCTGTCAACTCTGCTAGCTATGACCACACATTAGGGCATTAAGGAAGTAAAACAGACAGAAATATTTCTAAACAACATGGGCAGATGTTTCTACATGTGGCACTGCTCCCAAAGAGTAGATCCAGGGCACAGAATTAGAACATTGGACAGCAGGCAAGTCAACTGAAGATGGTCAACACGGGGACAAGAGGAATAATGAGGGTCTCAAACATCGATGAATTTGAAAGGCTCAACTGGCATGGGACTCAGCTCAAGGGCGATCAGGGGGCTGCACGGCCTCCTTTATCCACCTTGTCAGATGGCAACAACACACAAAAAACGTTTACGAAAACCCCAAGACAGTTGTCCCAAACAGCCACCTGTCTAGGAAGTTAGGAGCAAAACCATGAGCCGATAATGGTCATCTCCAGGGGTCTCATGATCTCGAATTAAAAGGTATTTAGATGTGAGTAACTAAGCTTAGTCAATGAACGCTTAATATCTTAAGAAATTTATGCATTTATGGAAGACTCCCCAAAACTATGTCTCAACATGAAGACAGTTTCCTCATCAGCCTGTTATTATTATTATTATTATTATTATTATTATTTATCTTAAAAGGAAAGCTTTTCCTGGAAAGCTAGACTTCCTATATTCCAGCTCCCAGGGAGGCTGCAAAGAGAAATGGAATGGCTGCAGGGACCCTAAGCAATCAAGTTTCATTCCCTGGAGCTGGACCCCAGGCGAAGTCAGGGTGCTTCCAGGAAGAAAGTGGGGGCCGGTGGGTAGTGCTCAGGGTGTGCGTGTTGGCCTTCTCAGCCTTCTTTAGTGACCCCGGGTCAGAGGGAGAGGTGGGGCGGGAGGGCCCGGAGTTTCCGGGCGGGGGAGGGGTTCACAGGCAGAAAAAGAGAGCCTGGAAGTTAACTGCCCATGATGACGGGTGGTTTCTATCTGACTCGAATGACAACTCTGTCCTGGAAGACAGAGTCCAGCCAGCCCCTCTGCTCTCTCTCCCCCTATAGTGTTTCAGGGGGTGTGTTGGGTTTCAAGACCCCCTTGCTGGGGATCACGCTGGGGAGCAGTCATTTAATCTATGACTTGAGGCCCAACGTGCCCTGTCTAGAGAGTTGCAACCAAAGCTTTGGCCATCGATGTGGTTTAGGGGAGAGCCTTGCAGCACCTTGGGATTTTGTGATTTTAACTTTCTTAAAAAGGCCTGAGGACCATGATGATTTCAGAGCGGAACTCCCTCCCGTGACCATACTTAAAATATAACCTACCATTTTCTATTTATATTACTAATATTAATTACATAATTATTTAATATTATTTAGAACTGAAGAACAAAAATAAAATATATATCATACTTTTTTCATTTTTATCTATTTTCTTTTATAGACATCTATATTTCCATATGAATGTAGTTAACAATGGGACTAACTTATATCCTATAACTTAAACAATTTTTTTGGATTACTAATAAACATCATATTGTGATAACCATCCCAGCTTAGCAAAATATTCCTAGAAAACCCATATTTAATGGAGGCTTATAATTTCATTTAAAAAATTACTATATTTAAGCCTTGTCTGGCGTGGCTCAGTGAATAAGGCACCGGCCTGCAAACCCAAGGGTCAATGGTTCGATTCCCAGCCAGGGCACATAACCAGGCTGTAAGCCAGGTCTCCAGCCAGGTGCGTAGCTGGAGGCAGGTAAAAGGCAACCATACATGGATGTCTCTCTCCCTCTCTGCCTCTTCCCCTTCCTCTCTCTCTAAAAATCATGAATAAAACCTTTCAAAAAATAAATTTACTATATTTAAAAATCTTTTTCTTATTCTGCAGTATATTGATGTTTTTCTGATTTTCATTCTTGTAAATTACACTGTAGCGAACACATTTATGCACAAGTTTCAATGATATCTTTTATTGTTTGTTTAGAATAATTCACGGCCATGAAATTGTTGTCTTTTAGGGTACGAATATTTTTTTATGCTTTTAGGCAGAATGTACATATCACAAAATTGCCCCCGTCTTTTACGTACAGCAAGGTACACACCTCTTGTACAGAAAAATGAATATTAATCACGTGTCAGATAGAGTAGATTAGCAGGAGTGTTTTCATGCTTCATGTTGAATATGTATTACAAATTGCTTTTCAGGAAGGTTGTACTATTCATACTTCTTCCAGAAGAATGTATCAGCATTGTTTTCATGATAGGCTCGCCAGCAGTGACTCATGGCACCTAAAATACCTGACAGTTGGGTGGGCAAAGACATTGCCGCATGTCATTGCCTTTCTTAGCTATTCGCATTTCTAGCCCGCTGTATCTTTTGCCCTTAAAAAAGGTGCTCTGGTGGCATCGCAATTTTGTGAGGGCTCGTTAAATGAAGGTCGTTAATCCTTTGTCTGACATTTACTTAAATATCCTGTGCAGTCTGTCATTTGCCTTTTACTTTGTTTGCATAGCTTAGGGACAAAAAAAAAATTTTTTTTTAACGATAACTCTCAGGCAGATTAATCTTTTCTCTCATGATTTCTTCGATTGCTTTTTCGTTCGGGAATTCCTTGCTCATTTTGAAATAATTTAAACAATCCCCTGCATTTCTCTAGTCCTTCTCTAGGTTGCCATGCGAGCACCCCAGGCCAGTGGACTCCCAATGAAGGTGGAGGTGACTGAATCCATGTGTCAATAGGACACATTTTGATGACGGATTAAATTGCTGTATTTTGGCGTATACCTCAGAAGCTCAAATCACGAATTTCACTTTGCCACACTACCACTCCTTCCATCTCCATTTACATATTTTCGTGGATATTTGCTCAGCACTTGTATCAATAACAATTGGAACAGAATGGATGTTGTACCCTGTAGGTAAAAGGCAACGGAGGAGAAAAAAGCCCCATTAACCCCCTGAAGAGATGCATTTCTAATAAACATTAGTTTTTCTCTGTCTAATCATTATTCAATAGCATTTGTAATGTGTTTATGTTGCTGTAATTAATTGTATGTTAGTAATTAATAGTTTGTTATTATAACCAATTGTGTATGATTGTAACCAATTGTGTGTTAGAACTTCTGATTATTTAATCAGAAAAAATGACTAGTTAGAGGTCTTATGGCCGCAGGAATAAAAAAATCATTCTAATTTTTACACATATTTTTAATGCAGAGAATTATGTTAGGATAATAAGGAAAAAAGACCTTCCAGTATTAAATTCTATTTCATTAGGGTATAAATCTGTAGGAAAGCGGAATGAAAATATGAGCTAAAAGATAGAAAAGTGTGATATGTGAAGTTTTGTTTTATATTAACATCTATAGTAAGCAGAAAGGGTGTTTTTTTGGTAGCTACTTCCACTTGGGTTGAAATATTTTAAGGTGTTAACTTAAACATGTGAGGAAGAGCTCATAATATTTCAAAATCTGTTTTGGGGTGAACAAGAGATTTTTGGGGGACTCCTGTCCTTATCACCCCCTTGGACGCCTGCCATTGCCCCTCACAGTCCCCCCTGTTTCTCTGCTTGTCCTTCCCATGGTCAGTTCTCCACTCTGTGGCCCCGCTGTGCATTTTAATTTTAATTTAATTTTTAAAAGATTTTACTTATTATTTTCAGAGAGAGGGAGAGAAACATCCACATATGGTTGCTTTTTACCTGCCTCCAGCTACGGACCTGGCCGGAGACCTGGCTTGCAGCCTGGTTATGTGCCCTGGCTGGGGATTTGAACCAATGAGCATTTTTCAAAGCTAAATCCGATGACTTTACTCTTCCCAGCCCACTCGCCACTGTCTTTTCACCAGGTCAGCTTTCTTGTGGCCCGGGATGCCCATAATCGTTCACCTCCTTTCTCCTTGTTCACGGAGTGCCAGTCACTGGGACCTTCCGGTCTGGGCTCAGGCTGAGCTCACCCTGTCCTCCGTGCCCCTGAAGTGGCCCTTGCATTGGCCCTGCAGGCTTGTTCTTGCCGCCACCCAGGTGTCACACACACGTGCGCAGAGGGCGGTCCTAACACCGCTACCTGAAATTTACCTCTTATCCGCTCCCTCCGGTCTTGCTTTAGTTTTCCTCAGGGCAGGCAGTGCTGCTGAAATTTCGATGCAGAATGTTTTTCCCTAAGCTATTTGTCTATTTCCCCCCGTAATTCTCTGGAGGCAGACTTTCACCTGCCTTGTCATCACGTTGTCCTCAGATGTTAAAATATAACCTGGTGTGTACTAGGCACTCAATTTATGTTCGCTAATAAATGAATGATGAGAAACAACTGGAAACTCCATGCCCGCCAGTAAGATAGTCATGTCTTCAACATAATAATGTGCAGCCTTTAAAATCATGTTTAAAAAGTTTATAACAAGAGGAAAAGTTAAAGGCCGTGTTCAGTGGGGAAAAAGGGTGCAAATCATTATATCTGTATCAGTATCTCAGAAAAATAGAGGAGATGCAATCCCATAAAATAATAGCAGTAGTTTTGTGGGTGTGGGGCGTTGTCTACTCTTACGAGGACTTGTCGTGTCTAGAAAGGGAAGTCTGAGAAAATTAGAGAAAGGACAAGGGCACTATATAGTGATAACTTGAGAAGAGGCATAGTAATTAACACACAGGCCCCGTTGGGAGTTCTGTCATCCACTGAGCCTGTTCCCAGGAAAGGGGACGAAGCCCGTGTGCACCAGGAGAAGCTCTAGTGACAAACAATCTCAAAATATCAGTGGTTTAAAATGGTCAGAACACTAGGGCCCACGGTGGCCTATTTTGGTATGGCCCTCAAGATAAGAATAATGTTTATTTTTAAAGAGCTATTAAAAAAGAGGAATATGTGATGGAGATAACATTCCACAAAAATCTGAAATGTTTACTGTCAGCCCCTAGCTGAAAGCGACACAGGGGTAATTCTTGTTCTCACGTGTGTCCAGGGCAGGATGACAGAGGGCGCTTCTGTTCCTTCCCTCCCAGACCCAGGCTGGTGGAGCGGCCACCATCCCCATGTCCCTGGTTACTGAGCCCTAAGGAAGGGGCTCTGGGAGACAGACACACGCCTATAGCGAAACCTGCTGCCCAGAAGTGACACGTGTCATTTCTTCTCATAGCATGTTGACAACCAAGTAGTCAGTCAGGTGACCACGTCATTAGCACGTGGTCCTGGGAGAGGAGGTGGCCCCTGCCACTCTGGTGTGCCCTCCATTTCCAAGGCCACGTGCTCCCTCGCTCGCTGAACTATTCTCTGCGTAGTTACAAACATTCTCCTTGAAGGCCGAGTTTAAGGTTATTTTTATCCAATCATGTATTTTGAGTTCTCTAAGGACAAGGTTGGCGCTGATCTCCCCCAGCATTTGGCCCTCCACCCCTATCATTTGGACATCCCCCTGCCCCCCAGCTAGATAGCACCATTCGAACCAGGTTTTTTGTAATCCTCAAAACAGTCTGCTGAGCTTGAGGAATTATAGTACTTGGTCCAAATGACCCAGGGAGATGCCACATGCGTTGATGTGTTATCCAAACAGAGGTTCCTAGAATAGCCTGCTTGGAAATGAGAGACGGCAAGTGTCTGACAGGCCGCCGGTGGCCCTGTGCGCTTTGTTTGAACGGCTTCTTTAGACGTTCACAAGATTTCTCCGGACGTCCCTATTTTACTATTCCAGTCACAACGATTGGAAACTCAGCCGCCTCCTCCATCTGGACAGACCAAGAAGCACTGAGCTCACGCTGGCCAGCTCCTTGCCTGGATGTTCCGTTCCCTGAGAACTTTCTAAAGCATCACCAGGTTATTCTGTTGAAATAACAATAACACTTCAATGTAAATATTTACCCAGAAGGTGGTTTGCTGTGTACAACACAGCAAAGAGCTGAAAGCAGCCTGAATGTCTAAAAACAAAGGATTAGGTGAAAAACGTGTTGGAACCTCTGCGGCATGCAATGCTAGGCCACCCTTAAAAATGATGTGTAAATTCATATTGAATAGTAATTGTAATAGAAAAAGGATATCTTTAAAATATATAGAAAATGAATATGAAAGTAGGGAAAAGATGAAAATTTATCCATTTTAAATCATGGTCCCCCATAAAGACTCGAAAGCCTACAAAAGTCAGCTACGAATTAGTATGTATACTCCGCCCTGATTTCTGTTAGAAACCGTATACTTATTTTTCAAGTTTGAAGTGTGTACTTCCGTTAGCAGCGGACGCAGTTTACAGAGACTTTTGATTGTCCTATTTCTATGAGCTATTGCTTCTAGTTCATCTATACGGAACATGTAGTGCTTTTTATCAACAGGAAGAAATGTTGCTTTACCAAGAAATGAACCTTAGCACCTTGAAAAACATGATTTTTAAATCAAGGACCCTGAGTTCACTCAAAGACCGCCACGGAGATAGGAACTTTCCAAATCAATAGTTACCTCCCGGCCCAGCAAAGCGTGTGCTGATGCCAACCCTCGGAAGAATGTTCTGGAGTGGGCCGCGGGCCCCAGCAGGGGTCTGGGTGTCTTCTTGTTTGTTAATTCCGCCTGGTACCTAGGCAGGCTCTTTCAAGCCCTGGTGGGGCCCATTTCTGTAACTGATACCCGGGTGCAGAGTGGGGTACTATCCCCAGGAGCCCCCCAAAGGCAGGCTTGCAGTCCTCTGGCTGCCTGCTCCCCGGCCCCCACTGGACGGAGGAGACAGCATCCCCTCTAAAGTTACCCGTGGGACTGCAGGCCCTCAGCCCGAGTTCACCTACGCTGTTTTCGTCCCACAAAGAGACACAGAGCACAGAGAGCCCCCCGGGCAGGAAGCTGGCTCCAGCGGGGGTGCTCCTCTGGGAGCCCTGTGCTGAGTGTCAGGGCAGTCTTGGCTTCCCCTGTCACCCCCACTTCTTAAAGCCCAGCCGATCGCACGTGCTGTTAAAGGTTGCTGAGCTAGAAAAACAAACCAGGCCCTGGTGGGCGTGCTGCAGCTGACAGACGGGGGACCCGGGAGCCACTGTTTGCGTTTCCGGAGGGTTCGCGGGGCCTGTCAGGAAGTGGGCTGTTTCCCTTCGGCTGCCTGGGAGGGAGGATTTCTGACAATCCAGCCGCTGCTGCCGGCTTTCTTCTCCCTCCCAAACTCACACAAATCCACGTCTCCAGGGTCAGCGTTTCCAGCAAGTCTTCAGCGGTGGGCACGGCGGCGGCATGAAAACAAACTCCAAGCTCTGACCCCGAGGCCTGTCCTCCCTCCCGATCACGCTCCACGAAGAGCCTCGTCCCCGGCCTCTCCCGTCTGTTGATGCGGGTGCCGGTGGTGGCACCATCCTCTCTCCCAGCGGGGTCAGGAAGTCAGCACCGCCACCCGGCTCCTGTCGTCCTGTGGGCGCTCCGCCCGGCGCGTCTGCAGCCATCCTCCGAAATCTAAACTGAATCCGCCAGGGAGAGCTGGGGGGACGTGGCGCGTGGTGTGGCCCTCGGGGGGACGATGGGAAGCCAGCCCCGAGTGCTGTCGGCGCTCCGAGGACCTGGCCCCCATCCCGGTGAGGGGCACAGCGCCCCCCACTCTCTGTGCGGACCGGCCGGCCGTGTGTGATAGTTTATCTAACCTGCAGACCTTCCAAATGCCAGGCCACCCTTCCGCAGGCGTCCTGGACCTCCCGCAAGGGTCCACAGGAGACCAGGGGAAGACGGGGCAGGAGGAAAGCCTATGGCTCCCGCTGAGAGAAGCGCAGAGAGGGAGGCCCTGAGCGCACCAGGTGCTCGCGGCCCCACCAGGCATCCGCCGGGCTCAGGGCTCCCTCTTGCTCGGGTCCGGGTGAAACTCCGGGATTCCGGGAGGGAACCTGCTCTGAAGGAGGCAGCCTGCGCCGGCAGAGGTGGCCCCTCGGGACAGGCCTCGCGACTACGGTGACCCCTGCGTCAGGACCGCCTTGGGACCCCCCGCCCGAGCCCCGATCTTTCCAGAACACTCCGTTCTTGCCGAAGGGCCAACGTGCTGTAATAGGCTTTAAAAAACATTGTGTTTTAACAATGCCACACAGCAAAAAAAACGGTTTGCTTTTAATGGCCATCTGTGTGAAGTCTCCTTTTATTTAGGAAAATCTATTTTAAATTAAATATCATAAGCCCACGAGCCATAGCAAACAATATTTTTTGACCATGTGCTCTGAATTAATACACCTAACATGGCAACCTCTGTTTTCTCAGTAGAAAGCCGCCCGCCTTGTGGTGGGCACAGGGACCCCCGAGGGCAGCTGGGGAGGAATTTCCAATAAGGCCGCTGAGGACCGGGCGGTGGCCAGGAACCAGCAGCCAGGCTTCCCCCAAGTCACCCGTCCCCTGAATGATCTCGACACGGATCCACTTCCCTCTTCAGAAAGAAATTCCCTTTGATCCACTGCCCCCCTTGCCCAGGAGGGCCGGCAAGGCGGGCCACCCTGGAGATGACTTTGGGAGGCGCTGTGATCTCTTTCATCTGCTGCTCCCCCCATTTGCGGGCGCAAGTTCCTTCCATCAGGTGCTGGGCAGAAGTGGAAACTTGGGATGAACGTCCTGGTGCGGGCCACTGTGCGCAGGCCCAGGGCTGGTGTCCTCCAGGCCCCTCCTCCGATGCCTTCGGCAGCTGCCCCACAACTGAAAGTCGGGGAGCCCTGGTGGGCTGGTGACCGAGAATGCAGTGAGCTGGCGGCACCTGACCAAGGGAGGGGCATTGAGAGGATTGTTGGTTACCGGTTCTGCAACCCCTCAGCAAGAGGACCCCAGGATCCTTTAGACAGACGGGACACCAGCCACGGCGGCAGCCTAGGGAATAGCTTTCTGCACAGACACTCACAAACCCTCCAACCGGAAATCCAAGTCTTTGTTCTTGCTTCCCAGCCAGTCCCTCCAACCGTGTCTTTCTTCTGCCCCTTCCTCCCGTCCTCCCACATTTCCTTTCATTCTTGCCTCCTATCTCCTCTTTAGCTTCTGTCTAGGCAACCTTGAATATCACCACAACTATCTGGAATGCCGAGGGTTATGGGCGATGTTAAAACACAGGATGGTTTTGTTATTTTGTACCTACTAAGCGCTGTCCCGTTTACAAGCATCTGTGCTCTATCTTACAACAGAGACGTGGGCATTATCATCGCCGCTTTGGAGATGAGGAACGTGGGTTCTGGGGGAGGCTCCCTGAAATGCCTGGGATGACACACGTCACAGGGGAGGTTCCCAACTCCCCGTGTGGAGGGTTAGGGTTAGGGTCAGCACGGGGCTTTCTCTTACGCCGGCATGATGGTCCCATCCATGCCTCCTGCCTCCTTTTTGGTCCGGGGAGCTTTCTGGCTCCATAGGATTATTGGGTCTTTCCAACTGGGCTGGTTATTAATCCGTGGACCTCTCCCTGACATGCTCCCCACGCTCTGTTCTCTGGGCTGTAAATTGTCCGTTGGGCCTCACAGCAGGTGTGTTAGGATGACAAGCTTCGGGGAAGGACAGAGCTGGGCCAGGTTCCAGCTCGGCATTAAATAGAGGTTCCCGAGTCTTAATTTCATCTTCTCTTAAATGGCGTGTGCGTGTGTGTGTGTGTGTGTGTGTGTGTAAGGGGGGGGGTAAAACTAGCACTTTCCCTCTATGGTTGGTACACGTGGGTACAGAACTGGTACTAATCCCCCTCCAACCTAACCTTGGGCCACGTCCCCTCAGGCACTGCACTCCAGGTCACAAACTGTCCTAATCGTTTCTGTAAATAATACTTTAATTGAAGTACAACCAGCATAAAACACAATACATAAAATTGTACGTATATGGGCTCCGTAAAATTTCACACCCATGAAGTCAGCAGAAACGAGAGAGGATATTTCCGACCTTCTGGAAGTATCCTGGTGCCCCATAGAATTACGATACTCCCAAACAAAAGACACAAATGATATGATATATGATACCATAGATCAACTTTCCTGCTTTTACAACACGTACATGGACACACACACACACACACACACTTTTCCCACAGTACATATTATTTGTTACCTCTCAGGTGGACGTGACTCTTCCCTCCCTGTGCAGAGGCTGAATGTCCAGGTCCGTAGGTGACGAGCAAAAGGAAAATCCCCTCCCCTCCCCACCTCTGCTCAGGTGACGAGTTCCACCCTGACTCCTGGAGTGACCGCCGCTGGACATCGCCTGGCCTTGGGCCTGGTGCTCTGGCCGGAGGGGAGGGGCCGCGGAGTCCTGCTGGGTAAGGTTCCCCGGCTCTGGGGTCAGGGCTTTCTGGCGGTTTCGGGCAGGAGGAGCCCTGATGGCAGCCACCAGGGGAAGCGAGGTGCTGGGGTGGTTTGCTGCTCTGACGCTCCTGCTGGTGGCGGTGGCCTGGCTGCGCATGGCCCTATCCCTCCCCCGTGACCCCATCCCCACAGGTACTAGACGGTACCAGCCCGCATGCAGCCCAGCCTGGAGGACTGTACCTGTCCCCGAGGACATCCCTGCTGGGGGTTGAATGGTGGCCCCCCGGGGCATCTCCTGCTCACCGCCCTCCAGGGCGCCCGATACGGTGGGATGTACATCGAGCAGGAGCAGGTTGAGTCTTTGAAAGACCCTGCAGAAGAGGAACCCACTCAACTCATCAAAGCCGATGTTTCTCCTTTGAGCGCGGACGTTTCTCTGGGGCGACACGAGTGATCATCTCCCAGCATGCATCTTCTCCTGAATAAATACAAGGGCTGTCGTGCGGCTTCGGTGAATGTCCACAGCTCTGAAAAAGCTGGTGTTGGTCACTGCGCCTGTGCTCTCCTGGCCCTTACAGAGAAGCGGAGTTTTGGATTTTCCCCATTCTGGAAGTCTTGCCCCCCACGGATGAAAAGTTAAGGCTCAGGTTGACTAATGCCGGCCTCTCCCTTCCTGGGAAACCACTCATTCCCTCCTTCTCCCTCTCCTCCTCCTCCCAACCGCGGTGCGTGAGCAGGGTCCCCGGCCAATCACGTTGGGATTCTAAGCAGTTCCTGGTGTCTATGTGTGACAGCGATTGCGTAGAAGACTTTGACATGTTTTTGGTTTTTTAAAAATTAGCCCATGTAGTTGAACACGCTTTTAGAAAGTCAGATGCCAGGCCACACCCTGGTTATCAGGTGCCAGTGTCTGAGGGTGGGTGAGCTGTGGGCACTTCAGGACCCGGATTCCGCCACGGAGCTCAGTAAACTTTCACGAGCGGGCCCTGGGTTTCTGGGCAGAGCGCCCACGGTGACGGTCCACAGATCCCGACCTGGCGGTGGCATCCCACATGGCCGTCAGCCACGGAGAACGTTACCCTAAGTTCTCACCTTGGCAAAATGTGGTTCTGAAATACAGATCTAGGGGCAGCACGTGGTGAAAGGACTTCAGGTCCCCCGCGGCACAGGCTCGGAAAGCTTTCAGGAGCCGCTGAATGAGCCGCCAACCTGCGACTGAAGGCGGCGGCTGCGGGAATGCGTAGCTGGTGTTCGGCCTCCCCCAGGGCTCTGCCTCCTCCGAGAAGCATGTCACCAGCAGGACTGTCTCCTCCGCGGACGGGTGGCTCGCGGACCTCCCGTGTGTGCCCACTACTCGGGGACCTCGGTGTCCCTCGCCTACCGTGAGGAGGGGCCGAGCACGGGCTGGTGGCTTAGCTCTAGGCTGGAAACCCTGGTGCTGCTCGGAGTGACAGTGTTGGAGGCTGCAGGGACCTCAGAACAAACCCGGGGCCCCGGTTAGGCCTGCGCTCCCTCCGTCCTGACCCCTGCCGGCCTCTCTGACTTGTTCCCCGACCCCCCTCCCTTGCGGACAGCGCTGCCAACACGGGGCCTCTCCGTCTGGTTCTCAGATACCCTACGCTCGTCACCTTAAAAACAGAACACCCGAGGGTTGGCTACCTGTCCTCGTTGTTGACGTCGTGTTAAGAGAGAGTGACCCGCCTGGTTGTCATGCGGGTTTCTCCTCAAGAGGCATTTCACGGCCTGTCCATCTGCAAGGGGCTGACTGTCCTCTGTGGTTGATTCTTAGCCCTGCCGCCGCCCGAGGAGCGTGCTTTTGCGCGTGGCCAAGTCAGGGCGCCTCCCCCCACCCCCCGGCCACACAGAGGCGACGCCAACAGCCATGGTGACACCCTTCCCCCAATCATCCGGCCAACAGAAGCCACCGGACCCCGGGATGCCAAGGAGCCCACCAGAGTGGACACCCCCACCAAGGCAGCTGGCGGCCGTGAGCCACCCATGACTGACCAGTAGCTCAGGGTGGGTCCACCCTTGCGGCCACTGACCCTCCGGATGGATGACACTTGGCCCAGCGCTGGCGAGCTTCGTGCCCTCCTCGCCGTCCACCCCCTCAAGTCCCCTGCAAGAGCTGGTCAACCCACCGGCCGACCCTACCCCGCAGGTGCCTCTGCCACCATTGGAGGAGCCAGGGCGCGTCCCTGATCCTGATCCTTATGAGATGCAAAGCCGTGAAAAGCCGGGGGTGTGGTGGGGATGTCAAGTCCCACCCCGTCACACGCCCCCACCCGTCTCCGGTTACACGAAGTCCTCCAAGAATACGATGAATATAACTCAGCCATATTCACACGCCCATAGTCCTCCCACCCCGCGCGCATTCTGGTCTCCCCCCATCCCTTTCAACAAACAAGCTGTTTTGAAAATGATTTCCAGGGCGATGTCTGTTACCATAGGAATGACATTAAATGAAAAGGACGGGAAAATATAGAGGGTGATAAACTGCAGACTTGGATGACACACTTGACTTGGAAGCCTGTGCTCAATGAGGCAGGCATGCCAAGACTTTTTATGAAAGGCGAAATTAAAATGTATCGCTATCAGGCGGTAACTGACAAGGTATTGTGTGGCGGGCTGTCAACACACGGCTCCGTGTATTTATTGTTTGTCATTTTACTGGCCCTGACAAAGGTCTCCCGGTGCTGTAAATCACACCATTAAATCTGCCACGGGCGGAGGAGGCTGCCGGAGGGAAGGGGAAGGGAGCGTGGGGTTGGGGCCCGGGTTCCGGGAGCTGCCCCACTCGGGCCGGCACTTTCCGAAGGCTCAGCCGGTTGGCTTTTGACCCCTTGAAAAGAAAACAAATAAATACATAAATAAAAGCATGGGCCCTTCTCCATCTTGTTTCCAATTGCTTTTTAATTAAAAACAACAACAACGACAACAAAAAGTTCATTTTTTTTTATTGTATTTCCCCTCCAATTGCTGTCCACGCCGCTTTTGGGAAAGATGTTCCCAAACGGCCACCCAGACCGAGCGAGGTCATGCTCTTTGGGGTGCAAGAGGCTCCGGGGTGCCCCGTAGACCATGCCCGGGGCTGGTGACCCAGGTGGGCTTCGGGGTTTTCGGGGAGGTAGGTGCGCCTTCCCAGCACCCACAGGACTTGTTTGTGCCCAGACTGGTGGTACATGGATCGAGTCCCGTTATCCCCGCAGCTGCCCGAGCGAAGCGAGTGTGTAAAACTGGACACGGGGACACGGCTCCAGCAGCCGTGCCCCCTCTGTCTAGCTGGGTCTCCGGTGGCCCTCGCTCCCAGGATTGTCCCGTCCCTTCTTCCAGAAGCCAGTGAGTGCAGACGCGGGTAAGGAGCCGGCCAGCCAGGGTGGGGCAGACAGGAAACGGAAAATAAGGTCTGAGTTGGGATCCTGGCTCCACGGCAACACGATGGGTGCTTTTCGCAAGCGGTTCGACCTTGGTGGACCGTGGTTTCCTCGTCTGTTTAGAAAATGGGGAGGTTGGGTTTCAATGACTTCTACGTGGTCTCCCAGCTCCAATTTTAAGTACAATGAGGGGACATTTTGCTGCCTCCAGTAAAGGCTTGCCTAGATTACCCAGAATCCGTCTCCGGCCGAGGTGAGTCTAAATGAAGAGCTTTCGGGCCACGTGTCCTTCTCTCAGGGGAAAAAAAGGGAAAAGGAAGAGCCCCCCTCACTCCCCCAGTGTCTAACCTGGGAGTGGGAAGACAGGGCTTCAATCACGGGTTTGGAGTGGGGACCGTGTTTTCAGGTTTCATTAAACACGGCCGAGTCCCCGGCCGACACTTCTCTGTCATGTCTGCGTTTATTTTTGTAACGCAAACGGGTGTTTTGGACAGCAGGGCTGAGAAGGTCAGGCAAGGGTCGCCGGCGCACTTGGGTGCAGGGGCTCTTTTCCCTGACACCTTCACTGCTGAGACCCCTCGGTCACAATGGAGGGTCTCCTGAGACCAAACTTAGGCGGGACCGGAAGCGTTTTTCAAGGCGCACAACTTCGGTCTTGGTCGGCCGTTGTCAGAGGGCTGTGCGCGCAGGCTTCAAGGTGAGGGCGCAGGGACTGAGTTTGCCACCACCCTGTCATTACAGATTGGGGGGAAGTTAAAGCTGCTTATAGCTGGGAAAAGGCGGCCAGTGGGCTGCGCCTTCCCTCCCGGTGAGGAGCCAGCCCCACCCTGGCCCGACCCTGCCAGGGGCACTCTGTGTAGATGCTCCTGTGGTGAGGACAGCGGAGGCGTCAAGTTCGACGTGTCTGTTTGGGGTGGATCCCTAGGTTCTGGCTGATACTGATTTGCCACCGTTTCCCTGGAGCTGCTCCGTGCGGCTTAGAGCAGGTTCTGGCGTCACGACTCCACCTCGGACTTGCTGTGTGACTTCGGGGGGCTCACTCTACCTCTCTGAGCGTTCATGCGCTCATCCGGAAAACACAGTCGTTCACATTCAATGAAGGAAACCCCGCTGAACCGAGTTCATTTCACGGCAGGGCGTAAAGAATCTTAAATATCGTTACTTAATGCACCCATGCAAATTAAAACTAGGAATACTCTCCAAGCTCAAAAAACAACAACAACAACAAACACAACTATCAAGAAGAGCTAAATCTACTTCAAAGTACTGAAGTGTTCAAATATAGTTAGAATGTATGACACCTGTCCCGAAAGTATTGAGCCAATGTCAATATAATTAAAAGGTTGCATGGCTGATACTTCCGGGACAGGCCTTGTAGGTAGACATCCAGAGAGGGAATATTCCAATTGATCTTCTATTTAGAAAATTCCGGTTCTTATGCTATTGAGAACTTCAAAAGCCAGTTTTCTTCTGAGCTTTTCGAAAGGAAAAAGCATACAAAAATATATCAGTAAGCCAGAGGAAAGATAGGTAACCAAGACCCACAGGGAGGGAAATGCAAATTCACACGGGGATGTGCACTTTTTTCTGACCACTTTGGCAGCATGTGGTGACAAGGTTGTCTGGGGTCAGTGAGGGTTGATGGTCTATTTCAAGTGGAGTTTCTTTCTGGGTGGTGAGATTACAGAAACCTTGACTTTCTTTCTTTCTTTCTTACTTCCTAGATTCTCTAAATATTTTTAAAAGATGCGATTGTTTCATGATGAGAAAAAAAAAATAATAAACCTTTTTTATTTTCAAAAAGCTCCCTGAAAAGATGTGATAATATTTAGCATGGGGAACACTGCCTCCTAATTTGGTGTGCTAGGTTTTTTTTTTTTTTACCACCCCTGTGCTGAGGTTTTAGTTGGGCTACGGAGGTTTAGATGAACAGAGATTCATCGTAATTGTCCCGGTTCTCACTGAGGGGGTCCTTGAATGTCCTGAAAGCGAAGTACCCTCAGACAATTACTTTGGCATTCACTTACGGAGGACTTTTTGAAGATGAAGTTACCTTTATAAACAGAATCAGTTAAATGCCAAGAACAAGTTGCCTTGTTTATGCTCTAAGGAAAAAGAGAGCAGAGTTTAAAATGCCCCACTGGGGCCACGGCTGGACCACATACTGAATTTCAGGGGGATGAAAAGGTGAGTGAAGAAACCCGGGCTCACCGTGGAGGCCCGTCCAGTCACGACACCCTCTCCACCATAGGGATGGACACATCCCCGTCTGTTTCTCCTGTGAGGGCCGACAGATCGGGTGCGGGAGAAGGGACGGGGGGAGGTGGCTCCACGCTGTCATCTGGGGGCTCGGGCTGATGGTGGCACCCAAGGGCCCCCTAGTGTGACAGGGAGGGCGAGGATAGCTCAGGCGGCGCCCCAGGCCAGGCCGGGAGGTGGTGCACGTTACCTCCGCTGGCCACACCTGTCTGCTAGAGAGGCCGAGCCCGTGTCCTGTCGGGGAGCAGCCACTCCCTGCCACAACCTCGAATCGCTGGCAGGTGTGTTTCCAGGCATTTGGCGACGTTCAGAGGATTTGAATCAGTTTCCCTTCCCACCGGAGGTTCCGGATGGTTTCTCCCCAAGTTTTCAATGATTCCTCCACCCCGGTTGCGGCCTGGGTCGGCTCCCACACAGTGGTGCCATTCATCCATTTAACCCTTCCCTCTCCTCAGCCCGGTGCCATTCATCCATGTAACCCTCCCCTCCCCTCGGCCCCGTCACTTTGATGGCCCACCGGACTCGCACTCTCAACAATACGCGCTCTGGGTAGAGGATCATCAGGGGCTGCATTTAGACACATTTTACGCTATTTCAGAGGAACCCTGGGGGAAAACCTACCAAGGACGTTTTAATAACATTCCTGACTGGCGATCGGGCACCGAGGTGATGGGCAGCACTGGTGAGTGAACCTCAAACTTTCTAATTCCACAGGATTTCCACTCTCCCTTGCCTTCTGCTGGCTCTGCTCTCATCCCTTTATGTTCTGCAAATCACCCTTCTGTCCACAGTTCCTCTCACTTCTGTTCAGCGCCTTTTCCACCTGCTTCGGGTGAAATATTGACTGAGAACTCGGCGGCTGACAACCCTCTGGAGGTGGGAGGTTCTGCTGCTTCCCAGGACGCATGCAGCAGTCACTTCTGCCAGCTGCTGCGTCTCCCCTCACAGCCTGCCATGGGACCCTGTTGGGCAAATGTTTGTGGTGTCCCTGCCGTCACAGTGAACAGCGTTTACTGAGTTCATATCCTGTGCCGGGCACTCCGCCAAACGTTCTTCACGAATGATCTGAATTGATCCTGAAAACCCCTCTGTGGGGGTAGCCACTATGACTACCCCCATTTTACAGGTGGAAACACTGAGGCTTCGTAAAGTATCCCACCTACGAAGACTTGGCTTGTCAGCCACAAGCTGATTTCGGAATCTAGGCCTTCCATCACTTTCAACGTTCTTGTTACTCACAACTTTAATATCCTGCATGGTGGGAGGCGGCAATTGTAGGGTAGAAGGATTATCTACGCGGAATGAGATGGGTCCTGGGATTGGCAGTGTTAAATCAAGTGTAGTTTCTCTCCTGTGGTTTTTCCCCAAGTGCTTCGAACACACCCTGATCAGGCCTGTTGTTTACAGATGCAAGTGAATGCTCAGATGAGCCCAAAAATGCCTTTTATGGAAAACTGTTTTCTGTCTAGTATAATTTTCAATAATTCTCAGTGGAGTGATGAAATTGGATCGGCACATCACCTGCGTTTATTTTCTTTTCCCAGGCAATTCTGAAAGAGGTGTAAAAGATCTTTTTCTTTTCTTTTCTTCCTCTTTTTTTTCTTTAATGCTAATCTTCAAAATTCTTCTGGGGCATATAATCCTGAAGTCAGCTTAACGGCAAACAATACCAAGTTTTCATTTTTTTTTAAAAGCAAACAAAAACAACCAGCAAAATAAATAAATAAGTAAATAAATAAAAACCAACCAGTGGGAAGAAATTCTTTTCTGCTGATCTCTTTTCTGAATAACAATATTTTTGTCAGTGGATTGGCACCAGCCTGTGAACCCAAAGGTCGCTGGTTCGATTCCCAGCCAGGGCACATAACCAGGTTGCAAGCCAGGTCTCCAGCCAGGTCTGTAGCTGGAGGCAGGTGAAAGGCCACCGTACACTGATGTTTCTCTCTTTCTTCTTCCCTCCCTGCCCTTCTCTCTGAAAATAATGAATAAAATTAAAAATAAATAAATAAATAAGAGAGTAGCCCCAAAAATATTTCTGGCTACTTTGCTTTTAGTTGTATGCAGTTTTCGGAGCTAAATTTTGATGGGATGTAGGTTTTCTCTACAACGTGGGAAAATTGTGTAGAATGGGGGTGTGGGAGCACCAGGCCATGTTTACAATCTGTGATGCCATTTGAAGTTTGTTGCGTTTTTAAAGCATGTGCTTAAAGAAGGCACCCCACAGGGCCACAGTAGAAAGTATGTCTGAAGGTAAGAAAAAAATCTAATTACTTAATTTCTTTAAAAAAATAAAAAGGAAACAGAAGCTGTCAAATGAGCACCTTCATAAGCCAACTTTCAAATGACCACATTTTTAAAGGTGTCTTGAAAGCTTGGTAATTTCTGGCATAAATATTACATCAGTATTTCTTACAATTGATATGATGCAGGATTTTGTGCAGTTTGCTTTTTGTCTTCCTAGTGCTGAAAAAGTGAAATCTGATTAGATCTATAATCATGTAATCTCTGTTACATATTTTTTTTATCCTCATCTGAGGATATGCTTTCTTGATTATTATTTTTATTTTTTTAGAGAGAGGGGAAGAGAGAAAGGGAAAGAGAAAGAGGGAAGAGAGACAGAAGCATCAATCAACTGCCTCTTGTATGTGCTCTAAACTAAACGCGTATCTCAGGCATGTGCACTGACAGGGAATCGAACCTGCAACCCTTCAGTTTATGGGCCGATGCTCCAACCAAACGAGCCAATGAAAGCCTTGAAAAAAAAACTATTTAAAAATCATCACTATCCATTTTGTTTCAAGATCAATCCAGAATCTTGGGCAGCATGCCAAGATTTTTATTCCTTTATTCGTTAAGGTTCTTATTGAAACAGAATTAGTGAAATATGGACGTATAGCTGTTATGAAACATGCCAAAGGAAAAGAAAACTGAGGAGGCTTTCTCTTTTTTGCCAAAAGTATCTCTCCTATCAGAAAAGTTAGTCATACAAGTTTGCACATGAAGCTCTTTCTTTGCTCACTGATTCTAATAGCCAAAGCTCTTTCCCAGATGCCCGAGAGAGGCCTTCCTACGTCGACCAGAGGGTCTTGATCTAATAATCGAATGCTTGCTGCTCGCCCGCAAGAAATTCTTTGGGACCTAAAGTGTTCCCTGAGCCGACCGAAACATGGCGGGAGAAGCCAGAGGCCCGAGGATCCAGATGTTAATGAAAAGAAACATCATGACTCGTGGCCTGTGTGTAAGCTATTCGCTTACATTTGTGACAAGGTTACCATAACTACCACGCTCCTTTCCAACTTTCAAAACAGACATTGTATCAAAAATGTCCTTCAAAATAGACACCACCGAAGGGTCTCTTTTGACTGTGGGGGTGGCCGATGGAAATCTCAATGGGACGGCACCGACGCTGCAGGGGTGACCAGACAGAGGGAGAAAGGGGGGTGGTGGTGGGGTAGGGGCAGTGGAGAGATTGGTGGCTGGCTGGCACACGGTTTCTGCCTGACAACGGACCTTGAGCTGAGTAGGTTCAGAACAGGAAGGTTTTGGCTGAGCTCCGGACTGGACGGAGGTCGGCAAGTTCTCCCAGGAGGGACAGTGTCAGCAGGGTGGCCCCTGCGGTGGCCCCGGGATGTCTGGGCAGGCTTCTGACACCTCGCCTCCTGTGTGTCTAGTTGGTTTGCTGGTGACGGGCTTTGAAGACCACAGACCAGGAACAGGCCGCAGGTGTGGGGCATTGACTACCCCGTGTCCCCGCACTTTTAATCCCGCTGACCAATTTACTTGGAATGTAATTTAGGGCAAGTCACAGAAAACTCGGTTCCTACCGAATCCGTGTGCATGGTTTAAATATGTTCGTGTAATGTGTACCGTAACTGATCACGCAGAACACTTCATGTCCTTTCTTCTTCTCCTTTTCTTGGCCAGTTTAAAAACTTTGAGGTGGCCACCCTTGTCCTAGCATGTCGGGAAATGCTTCTTTCAATAGTCCTCTAGGAGAGGTTAGAATTTATGACTGGTTGGTATCAGATGAGGCTTTTTTTTTTCATCCTAAAGTCTTTTAAATTAAAGATTCCTGTGACCATTTCACTGGAATTAATTGCTTTAGAAGAATTGGATTTTTACTCCTCCTTCCTTTTACCTGTAATGCTTCTATGAAAATATGTAGAATGTATTAAAACGGCCATGATAGAAATCCAACTTAACATCGCTTATCAGGCATCTACAACGGTTTAGAATTGCTTATAGAAGAAGAATTATACGAAGAACAGAAAACATTTAACACCTGCTCTCTGTTTTTGAGACATCTGTGCTGAAAATTAATTAGACCTAAGTACAGAACAATACGCTACCCATCACCAAAATGCACAAAATGTTCATCTTATGTCCAATGCTCTGAGAAGTCAGGTGTGCAGACCACACGATTCCGGAAAGTTTTTCCGGGAAAAGGACTTACCTGCAGGGTAAGTAACCTGAAAACTGGAGTCCCTGAAATTTCTTTTTTGTCAGCAAAGGGAGCAGGTTTTTTCCTTCCTTCCTTCCTTCCTATTTTCTTTCTTTCTTTAAATTTTTATTGAATTGATTGGAGTGACATTGGTTAATAAAAGTATAGGTTTCAAGTATATAATTCTACAACACATCATCGGAACATTGTACCATGTCCACCACCCCGAGTCACATCTCCTTCCATCACCATATGTCCCCCGGGCCCCCCTCCACCCCACCTCATTTTCCCTCTGGGAAAACACGCTGCTGTTTGTGTCTACGGGTTTTTCCTTTGCTTAATCCCTTCGCCTCTTTTACCCAGAACCTCGAAGCCACGCTTGGGAACAAACCGGGCACTGTGACTTTTTCACCTTGGAATAAAAAAAACAATTATATCTACATAAAGGTAGTTGGGGTCATTCTCTCATCGGCAGGGCTGCCTTATGTCGTAAATCTTGGGGAAATTTTAGGGTCGGGAAATGTATGATGCTGGAGCCCTGTGACTCTGCTGTAAAATAGTTCTGGAAAGGACAGAAAAGAGAAGCCCACAAACACCTGAAGTCGGCTGGGGTCCCCTAGAGGATGGCTCGTTTGTCCCCTGTGGCTCCAATAAAGGCCCCCAAAGAGATGGGACAGTGGACCCCGCAGAAATAAACAGGAGTTAGTGACAGACCCCTGCAAAAAGCGCTGGGGTCCCTGTGAGCAGGCCACCCCTTCCCCTTTACCTCCCCGGCCATTCACGGCCCTCACTCGCAGGAAAGCCAAGGACAGGGAAGGGGCAGGCAGCACCCGGGAGCCTTCCTGGCTTCTCCAGGCCACAGAGCTGGTGGGTTGCAGGAGCAACTGGTCCCCAGACTTCCTGCGGGCTGGTCGCGGCGGGGCACCGCCGACAGCACTGGACTTCTTTATACGGCTCTGCATCGAAGGGATTGATGGTATTTGGGGGTTCTGTTTGGTTGCTTGGCACATTTATGGCATCTGCTATCCAAAGGACAAAGGGGTACCCACGGGCACCGTGGGATATTACTCAGCCCTGAAGGAATGGAGAAGAAAACCCTCCCATCAATGACCGCATGGAGTCATGTTGAAGGTGAAGCCAGACAGGAAAAAAAAAAGAAAAAAGGAAAAGAAAAAGAAAAAGTTAAACTCGTAGAACCAGAGTAGAAAAGCGGTTGCCAGGGTGTGGGGTCGGGAGCGGGGAGATGTAAGGAGAGGCTGGTAGGAAGGAACAAACCCTCAGCTGGGCGACGGATAGAGTTGGAGAAAATAAGGTCAAACACGCTGGTCTGCTTGCGGGCGCTGAGGAAGAAGTGAAAACAAACGGAACACGCACGGGGAGGCGGCTGCGGGCCACGGCGCACGAGGGTGGGGACGGGGTGGCCACGGGGCGGCCCTGTCTGCGAGGGGCTGGCAGGGGCAGCTTCCAGGGGTCGCCTGCGCGGTCCCGGAACCTTCGTGCTCCAGGCCACCGGCTCGCCGCCCGGATCGTTCTAACTCGGCCTCCGCGGGCAAGCTCAGGCCCCGGGGGCCGCCAGCTCCGTGGGATTCGATGGCGTCTGTGAGCCACTGGCTCTCTTCCGTCTCTCTGTAAGGCGACTGGCTGTTGGCATCTGTTACAATGTAACCCTGGGCCCCCCACCACCTGCCACCTTGACCTTGGCTAAGTCACTCCCCTCTCCCAGGTTTGATACTGTCACCTTGAACTGGGGAAGGTGGCGAGGATTTCAGGCTCGAATAAGCAATGCCTGGCGTCTAAGTGTTAACTATTTTTATTATTTTCTTAGGAGGAAGAACACTTTCTGTCTTCTTTTTTTGTAAAATTATATGTAATTTTTAAGATGATTTTTGACTGATGATAAACAAGGCATGGCTCAAATCAAAAATTCGGAAACCATAGACTAGTCGAAAGAAAAAATACGGTGAAATGCTTCCTTGTGATATTTTTCTGTGGATTTGTATCTTTTCTTTCATGTAAATTAAACGTATTGTCTAATCAGCTTTACTTCCTTGATTTTTCAAAAACAAATTTTAGATATATTTGTGGTCAAATGTATAAATCTTGCCCTGGCTGGTGGCACAGTGGTTAAGGCGCCGGCCTGCGAACCCAAAGGTCGAGGGTTCGATTCCCTAGCCAGGGCACATAACCAGGTTGCAAACCAGGTCTCCAGTCAGGTCTGTGGCTGGAGGCAGGTGAGACGCAACCATACATGGATGTCTCTTTCCCTCTCTGCCTCTCTCCCTTCCTCTCTCTCTGGAAATAATAAAATCTTAAAAAAAAAAATGTATAAATCTTTCTTATTCTCTGGTGCGCTGGTTAATCAAAAACTCAATACATAATATACAAATTATGTATTTGTATATTACTAAATACATAAATACATAATACATAAATACAAGTCATGCTATGGCTTGTAGCATTTGCTAATTAACGTGGTATAAATACTCCTCTATGACTGATTTAAGATACCAACAGTTTAATGATCATCTCCTAAAATTTCTGAATATTTAGGAAATTCAAAACAAGTCTAATAGTACTAACATTAAGTCCTCTATTTTCTATATACTTAGTATGACCAAAGGTATTAATTTGAGGTTTGTTTTCTAGTAGCTAACTTATGATTCTAGTACCATGCACAGAAAAACCCATTTTATATTGTTTCTACATCCACTCTGAGGATGGGCCCACGTGGATAAGGTCATAGGGGAGCTGGGTTGCAAGGAGGCACGGGTCCGGGTGCAGGTCTGTCCCTTTACTACCACTGTGACTAACTTCGGGCCTCAGTCTTCTCAGAGGGGAAATGGGGATAATGGTTGTGGCGCCCACAACGTGGCTGGGTGGATCCGTGCCGTGAAAGGACAAGTGCTCCACTTGAGGACTGGCACACGTTGTGAACTTCCCGTTTCCTGACACCCTTGTATGAAAGAGGCAGAGATTGACCAAAAAAAAAAGAGAGAGAGAGATCTGGCTGTTTTGGGTTTTGTTTTCCTGAAGGTCATTCCTTGGACGACCACAGGGATGTTTATTTTCCTAACGAGAGGTCACGAGACATGAAGACCACTAATGAAGGAGGTTGGTGGCTGGGGGGTGGAGGGGTGTCCCCGCTGCTTCTTCCCAGTTTCTTCTCAGACTGAAGGGAGGGGAAAAAAAAAGGTCCTCTGTAAATTTTATGACGGCAGTGTCAAAAGTCTTCTATCCAAGTCGCAGTAAATATTCTAATGAAGTCTGGAAAGAAAGCCATTTGTAATGGCTCGGGGCAGAGTATTAAGATGGCCTGTTTCTAGTTAGCCAGTCATTAGGGAGATCTAACGTGCCTGGGGAATGGCTTCCTGTCCTAAGTGCTTTAAAACCAACTTTGAGGAACCCCCGTTTCCTGCCGGCTCATTTGGAGACAGCAATGTCAGATGGCCCCGTGGTGGCCTCCCCAGCGACGACTTGGTCCACTGCAGTGGCCTCTACCGGGGAGAGTGACCTTGCATCTCGGGGCCTGGCCAGCTCCAGGGACAGTGAAGGGCGCCTGGACCAGGCACCTCTCTGGGGCGGCGGGGGCGGGGTGCACAGTCTTTCGCCTCTGTTTCAAGTGCCTTGGGGCTGAGTGGCTCACAGCGAGAATCTAAAGCAGAAGGAGCCTGGACGCATCGGTCCAGGTTCAGACGACGGGTGGGCGGAGGGAGAGGGGTGGAGAGACCCCCAGGTTTGGGAGGGGCGGGCAGCTGTCAGGAGAGGGAATTCTCTGGGCTGCCTGATGTGTCCTGCATTAAAATGGGATTTTTCCAAAACCAGCCAGTCCCATTAGGGCTTCAATTGGGATGCAGATGAAAGTATCCGCTAATCAAATCCATTTGCTTCTGTTTGTATGGGAGACGAGGGTCAATACAGGACATGGAAGCGGGACACTGATGGGTCCGGGAAGACACTGCCTGTCCCCCTCCCCTCCTCCAGGAGAAGCCCCCTGAGCAGCCCCCACATCACACGGGAAACCCTCCGCCCCTGACCTCACCGCTGTCTCGCTGAAAGCACGGCCACCTCCACGGAGCCTGCCGTTCTGTGGGGGCTCAGCCCACCAGAAGCACTTTACAGCCACTTTCTTAACGAACTGCCAGAACAATGCAGTAAAAAGAACCTTTATTATACCTTATTTTAAATCCTGGGGCCCTGCCCTCATCCATGGTCTTGCTTCACCTCACCCGGGGCAGAATTGATCCCTTGGCCGTGTCCTTATTTGGGCCAGTGACATAGAGTTGGAAGGGCCAGCGCCCTTCTCAGCCTGAGCCCTAAGGCCACCTGTGTTTCCTCCTGACCCCCTGCCTCCTGCTGACACGGCAGTAGACAGATGCACACGAGCAGAGCAGGAACCACAGGCCAGGTATGGGGGTCACCAGGGCGGGCCCACCCTGTCCTGTCCTGTCCTCCCCTGGCATGTCGCTAGTCACGTGGTTTAGACCCCTTACAGGAACTCAAAGCGAAGGAGACGTTTATTTAGAAAGTCACAAGGGTAGAAGGGAGTGAACCAGACCCAGCTGGACTGCACGGGCTCAGGGACAAGTTGCAGAGGCAAAGGAGGCCCCCGGACCTTGGGAGGAAGAAGGGCAAAGGCCATGCTCCTGGGGGGGAAGAAGGGGAAGGGCACGGGGTGGGGAGAGACAGACAGACAGCGTGAGACAGAGCTTGAGCCTGCCGGGTCCTTGCTCTAGAGGGTGTTTATCTGGTGGTCTGGAGTGGGGGGAGATCTAAATAAACGTCTCCTTCGCTTTGAGTTCCTTGGCTCTGAATTCTTTCTTTGACAAACTCAGGGGCCGAGGTTGCTGAATCCAAGGACAGTGACATTCTGGTACCACTTCGCTGGTAACCCAGCCACCACTCTAGGAAGGACCAGCTGGTCTGCTGGTCCTGGGAGGATGGCAAGAGGCACGTACCAGCAGCAGAGACACCCCTACCAACTCCAGACACGGAGGGACCCAGGCTCCCACAGTCCGCCCTTGGACGGGAATGGACACGTGATGTTGAAGACCCTGATTTCAGGGGCTGTTTGTTACAGCACCACCACTAACTGATACCCCTCAGTTTACACATACAGACAGTAGGACTCAGGGACATTAGTAGGGATGTTCCCAAGGCACAGGACTTATAGCTGGTGAGTCAGCACTCAGACCTAGAGGCATTCCATCTGTAATGGGGGGAGGGGGGAGCAATTTCCGGAAGGTTTCTCAAGGTTGGAGTTTTCTTTGCTTTTAAGTCAGACTCCAATGGCATCTTTCTGACGGGAACTAAGGGGTAGGACAATTTGTCAGCCAGAGTCTCACCGCTCATGGGTTAAGGGCGAGCAGGGAGGAGAGACCCCCGGATACCTATTTGTCCCCCTGACTTCAGACCAAACTGAGCAATCTGTCTCTGTGCCTCTTATCATCCTATTCTTGCCAGGCTAGGTGTCATGGCCTCCTTTCCACTGAGGTTGATTTCTACCCTAGAGTAATTTCATTGTCACAAGGGAAACAGCATTTAAAAAGTCTTCATAATCCACAGTAAGCACTGTGCAATGGTAGAATTTCATATCAATTCTGTTAGCCAGCTGGGATGGAAGGTTGGGTCCACCTTGGAACACCTCCCCCCAAATCCACAGAGCGCCTCATGGGGGGCAGGCCCTGGGCGGGGGGGAGATAACTCCAAGGCAGCGTCACTGGTTGGGGGGCTTTGTCAAGGGCCAGGGGACCTGTGTCGTGGGCCCCTCTGTGCCGCCAACTCACTGTGTGGACGGGAAATGGTGCCTTTCCAAACTTTTCCACTGTCAGAGGAGAGACTGTCAGGCAGGCACGACCTTCCCAGCCCTTCTCCAGCTTCCGGGGCTCTGACCCCCTGTCACTCGCCGCAGTGCCCCAGGACCCAGGCAGGGCCCCCCAAACGGAGCTTGAGTCAGGTGTCCCCTTTCAGAACGCTGGATCTGAACCCGTTATTTTCCTGACGTGCTCTGAACAACCCGAGATTTCATGCCACCGGGTAGAGCACAGATATAATTTGGAAAAGACGAGGTGTATACGCAGCCCAGTAACGGCCCCCATTATTTATTTTTAAGTCTTATTTAAATGAAGGCTGTGCATTTAAAGTTGCGTTTGATTGAACAACTGTCCTTTTTGAAAATTTTTCCCTGACAAAAGCTATGAATTATTAATTTCTGTCATTGTATTCTCCGAACAAATGTAATTGCAAGTAAATGTCTGAAGTTAATGAAAAAATTAAGCGAAAAAGGTTTCTTTGTAAGAATTAATAAAACATTTCCACAAACCCCTTTGAAATCAGGATGATGAAGGCTTGCAGCATTTCTCCGGAGCTCTATCTGCTCTTTCTCTCCCGGGAAGGAGGAAAACATCGCCTTACAATGGTGCCAGCCGTGGGAATGAACATCCAAGGACTTTACCCTTAACCCTCTCCAACAGTTCAGTTCGTTCAAAGCTGCTTTTCCCTCGTTTGGAGCCATGGATGGGGAGGGCGCAGCTCCCTGCCCTGTTATCCTGGCTACTGTCATAACGGTTAATAGCTTTTTATTAACATAATAACAGATTAGGCTTTAATTTCTTAAAGGGAAAGGGTATCCAGGGATGGGACCTCTGAATTGGGCAGGCATTTAGCCCCAAAGCAGAGAGCTGAAATGTCATGCCCCCGTCCTCACACATCCTATGAGTCAGTCTTACCCACCACTGGAATGGGACCAGAAAGAACCTCAATTTCAGCCAGTCTTGTGGGGATACACCCCTCACCCCAGCCATCTACCTCGACAGCTGAAGCGCAGTTGTAGAAACTGTCACAGATTCAAGGTCTGTCACTATAGTTTGGGACCGGGGGCGCTGGCGGGTCACAATGTAGAGGTGACAATCCTTGTCCTGCCTCCCGCACGGGCCTGCAGTGGGTTCCCTACTCTCAACAATACAATAGAAATGTGAAAAGCAACCTATGCTTCTCCTATTTATTTCGACCCCCCTGTCTCTGAGGAAATCCCCTAGTGGTGTGGCTTCTGCACCACAGGAAGGTGGGAAACCAGGGCCCGCATTTCCCAGCAGCCTGTGCAGTGAAGGCCGGTGTCTGCTGGCTGAGCCGGCTAACCTCCCAGGTCCCCTCCGGGCTTCTCTCTCGTCCTCACTTGGCGGACCGGGGCAGAGTATCTATCTAGTGGAGCACCCCAAGTCTTTGCAGATGGAGAGGCCTCCAGCTGGGAGGACACGGGCTGCTGAAGTCGCCCTGCAGAAGCTGGCTGTCTGAGCACTCATCGTCAGCAGTACAAAGAACCAAACCTTTGCTGGGTTAAACCGCTGAGCTGTGAGGGGGTGTTTGCTACGTCAGCTCGTGTGACTTACTCTGACTCACTCCTCGCACTGAGCAGCCCCGACCCACGGGGAAGCTTGAATGCGGAGCTGCAGACCACGCGTGTCAGAACTGAGTGAGTCATTTTTTTGGCCAGGATGATTTCAAAACCATTTCCCTGGGCTAACTGACCACCAAACTGCATGATATACGGAACAATCTATGTTTGGAAAGTTCCGTCCCTGGGAGGTGGCGGGGGGTGGAGCAGAACCAACAGGGATTTCTGGAGCACAAGCCACCAGGGCGCCACATCATCGGCTCCCCCTGAAGCCAGCCCAGCCCTCGGGGGCTGAAGACGCCTTGGGGCCGAGAGGTGCTGCCTGTGGCCTGCGACTCTGAGGTTGGCGTCCCAGCGTTCCCGGAGCAGCGTCAGCGACCCGGCAGGGACAAAGAACCAGGTTTCGGATTCTTTCTCTCGCTCTCCCTCTTCTCTCATGCACTCCACCCCCAGATCTGAAGGCTTTTTAAACATTAGAAAAAGTGATTACGTAAAAGACACATTCCTATCATCTACCCAAAGGCTCACAGTTCCACCTATGGACAGCGGAGGCTCCAAATCAACCCCAGACCAACACGGCCTCCTTGCCGGAGGCCTGCTACCTCTCCCCCTGCAGCCTCCGTAAATCTGCCTGATATATAGATGTCAGGCATCTCCTGGCAGCTGAAACGTGAACCATGACATCAGCTGGCGATTAAGTTACAACTCATAAAGACCATGTTTATTTGCTGGTTCTGTTTAAAAATTTTTTTCCAACTATCATTTTACTCACATGGCCTCCCATTTTATGGGAACCCGAGTTAGGACTCGGGAAGGAAACCCTTTCCGAGCTCCGGGAGGCATGCAGCTTGTGGCCATCTTCGCCGGAACCAAACGTTTACATTATTGAGAGCCCGCCGTGGGCTCAGTTGTTCGATGTGCGCAAAATGGCGCAGCGAGCTGGGGTGGAGGCGGCCAGCGCAGGGATGGAGGAGAAATCTAAGGAGCGCGGAGGGAGATGTCAGGCGTTAGAAGAAGCAGCCAAGACACAGAGAGCCAGGGTGCAGGCCGCAAGGCTCCCTGTCCCAGCTGCCCTCACTCATGTCGCAGGGTGGACTGGGGGCCACAGGGGGGAAGCTACAGGTAGGCCCGCGGACAAAGCAGAAGCTGCTTTCTGCGACCCTCCGTCCAGTCGCTTGTCCGTTGGAGTGACGGAGAAGAGGCTTCCAAACAACAACACGACAAGAGGATGTTCCTCTGGCTGAAGGGTCCAGGCACAGGAACGGCCGTGGTAAACACTGAGTTCTCGGGGTTTTTATACACGGCCACTTCTCTAAACAAAACCAAACAAGACCAAACAGAACCAACTAACAACCCCCTACGGAGAATAGGAGTTTCTCAAGAGCTCTGTATTCCCAACGCTTGGCTCAAAATAGGTGCTCAGTTCAACCTGGTGGATGAAACTCCGCTCACCGGACAAAGCGGGGCACGTCCGCAGCACGGCGGGTGCATGAGTGCTGGGGTCTCCCCCTGCCCCTAAGGTGGTTCCCTTCCAGAAAGTCTACCGTTAGCTATTGAAAAAAATACGCCTAGCACTTTGTGATCAGCATTGAAAAGTCTCCTGGCCTTTCATAAATTCCACAATTGTTCTTTTCCTGTTTTTTTTTTTTTGAAGTCCACTCTCGCTTTATTTAAAGGTCGCTGTTTCAGTGAAAATAATCTCACCATCGATGTTACAAGGTCTTTTTATCACATAAATGTAGTGACCCAAATGGATGGTCTCCTGGCCCGGATTGAAGGGGTCCTGTGCTGCCCCAGGGCCAGCTTGGGAAGAGGGACAAAAATCTCAGAAGGGAGACCTGAGGGCCAACTTCAGGTTTGACCCAATGCCAGGTGCCCTCATTCCGGCCGATCCACAAACTAACAAATGTTCCGCAAGTGGCGTTTCCCATCCACCGCAGAAAACCACCCCGGAACAGTTGGAGGGGTTCCCCGTATTCTCGTCATCAACACGAGGTTCTAGTTTGGCTAAATCTGCCCCTCTGCCTCGTCAGACCCACGAACTAAGAAAGGTTTCTACACTTCGAAAGAGTTAAAAAATTAAAAGAGGAACGATATTTTGCGATACGTGCAGATGCTCTGAAGCTCAAAATCGGATCTGGGAAGGTCGGCTGAGGTTAGCCGTGCTCACTGGTTGGCACGCAGGCTGCAAGAGATGCTGGGCTGTGAAGTCTAGAGCACGGACGAGCTGGCTCTCCTCAGAAGAAACGGCCACACCATGGCCTGAGAGACATGGTGCCTGCGGTGTTACTTCACGTCCCACCTTTATTGACAGGGCTCATTTTTAAAAGAAAACCTCATGCGGTGGCAACAAGCTCATTGACCAAATGGCACAGGTGTCACTGCTCTCCATGTCCATGACATTCGTATTATCCCAAACGGAAGCTCCGTACCAGGAAGTAGTAACGCCCGTTCCCCCTCCCCTCCCCGCAGGCCCTGGCGTCCCCTGTTGGAGACAGCTTGTACAATGTCCGCCTTCTCCCACCTGGCACTATGTCTCCACGGCTCGCCTCTGCTGCGTCGGAACGCCACTCCTTGGGAAGGCTGTGTAGTATTGCACTGTGCTGGCGTGCCGCTGGGCATTCTTGCTCAGCTCATGCTGCATTGTCGGGCCTACGGTCCTTCCGATTCACTCGGCTGTGTGGCACCAGGGGGACCCAGGCTGAGGCCACCATGCTCAGAGGGAGGGCAGGGCGGGGAGAAGGCCTCCATCCGCACTGGGACAGTAGCAGGTAACTCCAGGGAGTCTCTGGTCCACGCACTGACTTGCCTGGTGATTCACTGCCTTAGGGTGTAAGCAGTTGATGCGGGTGCTTGAGGCATTTTCCTGGGAGCAGAGGACATCTGGGGGCCTCAGAGATGGGTCCTTTGTTCACAAAGCCATTTCTGATTCCCAACTGGACACGACTTTCCCCAACTCCCTCTACTAAATCTTCTGTGTACCAACAACACATGCTTATGTGTTGGCAATAGATGTGTGTTGGGTACATGTTGTCAAATTGCCACACTCTGAATTAAAATGACCTAGACGAGAACAGCACTAAGAAAAAGCCGTCCTTTTCACAGCGTTCACTGAGCCCACTGGTCACTGTGCGGAGCCCCGAGGATATAGCGATGGACAAACTACGTCCCCGTAACATCAAGACACTTGAGTGTCATGGCTCCCAGGCCGTGCGCTACGGCACCCAAGGTGCCTTGGCGAACTTACGGGGGCGCTGCCTGGTATTTTACAGGTATGAGGAAAAACAACAAGTGACCTTTGTCAGACGCTGTCTCACGATCGGACCATGCTGTACGGCTTTCGCTGGCTCCCTGCCTTTGGGAAGCGGGGCTCCAAGGCCGCTCGCTGCGAGAGCTCCAGAACCGGCGAAAGTCACCGTGGAACCGGGCAGGGGACCACCCTCAGGCTCCAGGGCAGGTGCAAATAGGAGCAGCCATTTCATGGGAAACTCTTTGCGAGTATGAGAGCGTAGATAAAACGTCGTCTTTTTCTGTCTCTTCACTTACATGTCGTTTTTATCTGCCTACTAAGTTGCCAGGGCATAAATACTTATTAAGTCGTTTGGACCTGATCACTTAATAAACGGAACCGGGAGAAAATGCCTGACACAGGGAGGGCGCCGTGAATCGGGAAAGTGGGCGAACGGCTCCGATGCTGTGAACCGGGCACGCTACTTGTCGTGAATACGAGCACTTTTTAAATTAAACAAGAGCAAGAGACAAAGGCTAATGGCATGTGAACTATTCAGCAACAAGCGATGTCGCTGCTGTTATAATTCAAGGGTAATCAATGGGACGCCATCGGCATTAATAACACAGAGTCGATATGCGCAAACTTCTAATATAGGCCTAATTATGAGTGTCTCTTCGCATGCAACTCGAAATATTGAAAATGTTGACATTGGGCAGGTGCCCTGGTGTCCAAACTCCCGCGGAAGTCAATAATCTATTATGATTTTCATTTTGCAGAAGTGGTTCTATTATTTTAAAAGGTCTCAGAAATCAATTTGGCATTCAGTATATCTGTGTAATAATGACATCCTAATTAAAAATCCCAATCTGAGCAGCGCAAAGGATGATGTTAAATCTCCAATCGATGAACACCAAGTCCAGAAGTTATGGGCGCAATCACCCTTTTTAATGAACTTTCCTACTTTTCTCGGGCCTGGTCTGGTCTGCTCCCTGCAATTTGGGGGGCCTGTTCCGTCTGGAAGCCTGTCCGAGGAAGCAGAGACAATTTGGTGCAACCGGCACATACATTAAAGCAGGAAACATCAAAGCAAAATATCTTCAGAATTGTGTGGGTTTCTTTTTAACTGGAATTCATAATCGCTCCTAATTATAGGACGTATTTGAAAGGTTACTTTGAGGGGTTGAGGGAGGAGGGGGGGGGTCCAGTCCGGCCACAGGAGCCGTGCCCTTGACGTTTTAATTAGATATTATTTTGAAATATGTAAAAGGGGCTTGCAGGCTCAGTGAAACAGGTCACGGATTGTGCCACGCGCCCAGGAAGGCAAAATGACACGCAGGGTAGGAAGGACTCAGTCTTTCAGCTGTAGACGCTGCTAACAGGGGCGCAGGCCGCGAAATGTGTCGCCCTGAGAACGCAGTAGGGTTTCCTGGTATTTTCTCAGGCAGCCTCTTCTGGCAACCCCACCGGTGACAGCATCGGACGAGGCAGAGGGGGTGGGCGCACGTGATTTATGGGCCCCGCACGCCCATCCTGCAGATAAAAAGGAAGGTCGCAGGAGGGTCAGGAATGCTTTCTTTGGAAGGGGTTTCTGGGGCCGTGCTACCTGGCGGCAGGAGGGTGAGGAAAACAATCCCTTCAGCGGCCTTCCTGCGGGAGGCTTTGCTCTTTGATGCTTCAGCACGTTGACAATTGAGGACAGAAATGACAGGGCAGAAGAGACAGACCCATCTTCCGAACTCTGCCACGCGGGACTGGCTGGAGCCCATGAGTTGGCACTGATGGCTGGAAGCCAGTAGTCGGGAGGTTGCCTGTGGATCTCTTCTGGGAGGGGAGAGGTGGACACAGAGAGCCCGTCGGTTCCCCAGGGGTGAGCATTGCTGTAATCTTTCAGGGTCCTGGGTCCTACCTGAGACTAATAATGGGGAGGAAGCAGGAGGCTCCTCAAATAACCGCCCCCAGTGGGAACAGGAAGGTGCGTGAGCCTCTGCTGCCCCGCATCGCCCGTGGCTGTCTGCTAGGCCACCCACGCCCCAGGGGACTTGTGTCAGTGGTGTCCTCTGGCCCCAAGGATGTACCTCTCCACCTGGGCGCTGCCTGGGGTATGGCCAGGCCTAGGAACCATTGGGGTGGTCCGAGGCGGGGGACCCCAGACAGGAAAATGCCACGGAACTGCTTAGGTGGACGCAGGGAGGTGAGGCCGCGTCCCCTCGGCTCCACCCGGGTAAAGCAGGTCGATCGCATCGGTGTGAAACCCCAAACCTGGGGCCCTGAGTAGCTGGGGTGCTGGTGGCAGGGGGAGAATGAAGACCACCCCGCCGGGCGCCTCCTACTCTCTACCTGGCTAGTCACAGCCCATTGAAGGGGCTACATCAGCCCAGAGGGGACATGGGGACCCTGGCTCTCCGTGCCTCGGCCAGCGCGGGCCGTCACGTCATGCACGCCCCCTCCAGGGACGGCCCATGGGCGTGGGGAGGCTCCCTGGGACACAGAGCGCTGCAGGTCGGGTCTCCCCTCCCTTGTCCCTGTGGCCCCGGCTGCGTCACACACGAAGTTCATCCCACCGATGATGGAGGTGGTGCAGACGCCCCCACGGAGCCTGCAGCGTGGCGGTGCCCATCCTTCTACGGGGGGCGGGGGGCTCATAGAAACTCGCCCCACGTCCGGCATGTCACAGTATTGACTGTGTTTCCTCCATGCCCCTCAACCTAATTTCCTGCCGATCTCAGATCATCTTTTATTTCCAATTATGCTGCTGTTCACATCATCGATTTGGAGGATACAAATGGTGAGTGACAAGAGGGGGAGGAGAGGGGAGGGCGGAGAATTCCATTTTGCCTGAAGGATAAGATACTTGGACGCCACCCTGCGTGGCATCTCCGCAGCGCTCATCCGCGGGGCAGAGGCTGGCTCAATTATCTTTGTGTCAGATGATTATCTGAGAGCTTAATTGAATCTCCATTATCCTCCCCCGTCATATTTCAATTAAATCTGCTCGCGGAGTGTTAACGCATCTCTGAACCTGCTATTTCTTCAGTTAATTTTCCACTAAGAGGTGCTGGAGGGTAACAGATGTCATCATTATGCAGTTATTAAGTGTATTTGACACTCGTCCTCTCGCGATTTTGTGGCTGGGGTAGGGGCGTTGAAAAATGAATCTGATGACAACATGCTTCCGCTGGGCGGGGGACACCGCTCCAGGCCGGGGATGGTCCTCCCACCGCCGCCACCAGGACAGAGGACGGGGTCGCTGGCTGCGCATCAGGTCCGCTTCCCTTCTGCCCGCTGGGCCCTCGCAGGAGTTCATCAGGTGAGTGAAGTTCAGAGGCAGGGCTTGTCTTTCTTCCCTCTTTCCACTGCCAGGTCGCAGGATAACCAGCAAGTGTGCGCCACGGTGTAGCGTGAAGTCACGGTGGTAGTGTTAGGCGTGGTTCGTCCTGACCTAAGAGTCTTGGGTTTGAGTTGGCATAGGTATCAGCTAACTATATGTATTACTTAGATCACATGGTGCTCTTTCTCTCTCTGAGCTCCATTTCCAGGAGGAAGGAACAGGCCTGACTCTATAGTTTACCATCTCCTCCAGCTCCACCGGCCCATGGAAATAGCTAGAATCCCATCTACCCTATAGATATGAGAGATGGAGAAAGCTATATACATATGTGGTGTGGAAATACATAGATACATGCACACGGAGAAACAGAGAAGGGCAGATATCTCACTGATAGGAAAATACACATTTATAAAGCACATATTTATACATTTAACCACTTAAGTGTTACATACGTAATACTTACGTTTTACGTATGTATACATGTACAGACATATTTCCCGGTATCCTCTGTATCGTTAGCTGTTTAAATGTTCACCTCTGTTAAATCTGAGGTCGAGAGACGTCTCTGCAGCACTTTGTGTCTCACACAGGCGTAGCCGCTACAATCAAAAGCTCGTGGGGACGTTAGATCCTCGTTCTAACATCGATCGCCTGCGTCCGTCAGCAACTGCCTGCCCCCTCTGAGCCTCAGTTTCCTCCCCTGCACAACGAGTGGGGGGTGATGAAATCTAGTTCACGAGGTGGCCGAGGTGATTAGGTAAAACGCTGTGTCTGTCACCATCTACTTCTCTCTCTCTATCTGGTCGTGTCTACCAAGGGAGCTGATCGTAGGCAAGGGAAGTGGAAGTTAGGGTGGAAATACACACTGGATGAGGGTGGGTTTGTCTCAAAGTCTCTTTTCGACGCCACGTAAGGTGTTCACGGTGCCCGAGAACGCTGGTGAGGCCACGGGGACTCGCCCATCCGAGTGCCGCCCTTCCCTTAAGCACCAGGAAACCCCAGCCTGGTGGGCACTGGCCCAAGCACATTGGCACGTTGACACCATGGGGCCAAGAACCCAGCTCTGCCTGCTCCTAGCCTTCCGTCTTTCCTCTCCGCCCTGGGCCTCTGAATCCCCACGGACAGCTTTCCATGAGCTCCGAGTCGACCGTCTGTTACAATACTTGGGTCTTCTGCTCTTCGTCAAGTCAGACACTTCTGTCCTGTGTCCCCCATGCCCGCCCCAGGGCTCCTTGCTGCTCCTGCGGAGAAAAGGTAAACAGAGGGCATCTTCAACCCGCCGACACACGCAGGGCTGCGGCCTGGATCTCCTCACTCAACGGAAGTCCTGTCCGGAGCCAGAGCGATGAGATGACACCTGAGTGGCATGCAGGGTTAAATCCCGATCGTGACCAGGTAGTAGTTTTATCTGTTCACTCACACCTTTCCGTCCCAGAGGGGTTCTAAAGAAAATCTTAGGGTTCTGCAGGGGACACTTGGAAAACTATCAGTCCATGTCACAGCTTTTGCCTGAATAAAACACCACGGGATGGGTGTAGAAAATGTATTTAATCAGTCCCCTTTTGTTGGGCATCTAGGTTGTTTCCAATTTTTTAATAAAAATGATCCACAAGAAGCTACATATCTGGTTTATAAAAAGTTTCCTTTCATAAGGGTTGATGCCTATCAGATTTCCTGTCTGGAAGGTGTCAACCTTCTCTCAGAAAATGGATCTGTCCTGGCTGGTGTGCTCAATGGATTGAGTGCTGGCCTGTGAACTGAAAGGTCGCTGGTTCGATTCCCGGTCAGGGCACACGCCCAGGTCGTGGGCTGGGTGCAACTCGGACCTGGTGAGGGGCAGCCATCCTGCCTGCCAATGCACCCCACCAATCCCACTTCTGTCATCACACGGCCATCTCCCCACGGCCATCTCCCCACGTCTGTCTCTCTTTTCACAAGGACACCAGTCATAATGGACGAAGGGCCCACCCTACTCCAGCATAACTTTATCTTCACTAATTACATGTGCGGTGATTTTATTCCCAAATCAGATCACGAACCCAGGATAGGGGTTAGCGCTGCCACATATCTATTTTCTGGGGGCGGAAACATATCTAGTTCTGGGCCGCAACTCAATTGCAACAGAAGCTCTGATCGCACAGCCAGAGGGGCAGGAACAAGGGGTTGGGCATTTACTGCCCCCGGGGTGCAGGCGTCTTGCCTGGAGGCCCCAGCCTTCACAAAATACCCGGCTCGGGCCCCAAGGCTGTCCTGTAGGTTCTGGGATGCTGGTGGCTTTCTCCCCCCGCCCCTGTGGGTCTGGGGGTGCTACCAGCGTCCTGATTTGCTGGTTCTCTGCTCGCAGGGCTGTGCGCGTCAGCCCCCGGTAGCCCCTGGACGCCCAGGCGCTGGCAGGCGTGCGTGGGGGCAGATGCAGTGAGAGCTGATGGGAAAACAAGGACCAAGGAAGAGAACGGCCACCAAGCAAGTCCCATTCCTTGTCCTCCTACGTACAGAGCTCCGAGGGCCACCTCAGCCTGCGCTGCCCCGTCCTCTCCTTCCTTCTCCCCCCACCCGGTTTCTACCCCTCAGCCTTTTTGTAAGGCAGTCTGCTGAGTGGCTGCCCGTGGAAGGTTTCATGCACAAGAAATTACTATTTTTATGCACTCTCCCTTAGGGTACGCTCCCGCACAATCCATACTTTTGTGGCCATTTTCCCCCTATAATATATTTGTAGCCCGAATATGGAACCAGCTTGGAGAAAATTAAACAGAACAAGAGAAGCCATGTGCCCCACAATGAAAGGAAGCACTTCAAGTAGCACTAGGAGCCCAACAGGCCAGCGGCCGTGCCAAGAGAAAAATGTGCAGCCTGAAAACCTGCCAAGTGTCCCTGATTTGTAAGGGCTTTTTTTTTTCCATATTTAGGTAAATTAATGTAATTATTTAATGCCTCCTGCAATGGTACTAGGATGGTGCCCACGCCCTTCCAACATATGGCGCTGGCCCCCAAGTGCTCTCCGAGGGAGGAAAAGGCGGGGCCATCAAGACTCAGATCTCATGTGTGGGTTGTAACGTTGGAGGTCCGCCTGGCCTTGGCCAGCACGGGGCGGGGGGCGTGGGGGCGTGGGAGTACCGGGCAAGGGACTCACGGCCTGTCACCAGGCGGCGGGCACATGTGCCACCCACAGCCACAGCCAGCGTGCTCTCCCAGCAGGCCCGCGGGCCCACCTGCCTGTTGGCACTTCCTCCAGATTCCCTGGAGCGCCTTCACTTTCTCTAAGATCACCTCATTCTCAAGGAGGTCACCATGCGTCCTTCCCAGACCTAGGTGCAGGACCCCTCGGAAGGCTGCACAGACGTCCCATGCCCCCCAATCTGCCCTACAGAGCACCCTGTCTTCTTAAAGCAGATAGCAAATCCACTTGGGTCCAAAATTTAAATTATTTCTTTAAAATACAGCAAAATACGGGGACTTTCTCGTGCTTTATTTCTTGCCTGGAAGGCAATGCCCTCGGAGGGACACTCAGGTGTGCATCGGAGTCCCAGTGTCCCTAGAGGAGATTAAGCTGGGCCCCTTCTGCATGGGAGCCACGTTCCTCTGAGGCTGGTTCTGAGTCTGAAGTCCAGCTGAAGGCGCCATGGAAATGCTTCCAGGATCTCAGGGACCCGTCAGACTGTCCCTTCTTACATGTAGACCAGCTCTCTGTGACTTGCAGCCACGTTTTAAGATCAGGGCTCCATGCTTTTTCCCCACATGCTGCTCCTTGCACAACTTTGCCTGTAGTGCTCTGAGGGGGAGTGGGAGGCACTTTATGAAAGACCAGCCTGAGGGAGAAATAAAAGGACCAGGCATATGCGGACCATGGCACGAGGATGTGATCAACAGGGCAGAGGGCTACTAGTTCTTGACGAATGAGCCCTTAATGAACAGAAGCTGGATGCGTGGATGGACGGATGAAGTGTTCAGAGTCTTGGGTTCTTGACCTGAGCTTGTCTTGAACATTTTGGGATGTTGTCAAGTCTTACTCCCTCTGAGATTCTCTCTTCACCTGTTAAAGGGGTAAATTCCCCTCTCTTTCCTTAAACAGATTTCAAATGAAATTACGGGTACGGGGGTCCTGCTACTGGACTTGGGCCACCCAAAGGAAGTGGGTTGCCATCATGCACATTCCTGGAAGGCTCTCCGGTTAAATATCTGTCTGTCTACCATGTCCAGACCCTGTCTCAATGAGGGCGGGGATTTCCACCTCACCTCTCCCGGCGCTGGATCTCCCAGCAAGCTGAACAACTGGGGTTACTTTCTACAAAGACGAGGCGAAGCACAGAGGTGAGAGGTTACCAGGGCAATGAGGCCTACCCTCCCACAATAGCTACCCCAAGTCTATCGGGAGCCTTGCTACCTGAGTTGAGCTGGTCTGTTTTCGCTACGGCTCGCCAGTTTTCCCTTCCTTCCTCTTTGTAGCTGTCTGGCCTAAGGAGGGTTGTAAATATTTCACAGTGAGGTCCACTTTGTGGAACAACTATCGTTTATTCATTCAACACTTTGGAGCTGCTGCTATGTGCTAAGTGATGGATATTCAAAGCTCATCTCAAGAAGCTCATAGACATGCTGATATAGCAAATAGATATCACTCTGAGCGCCAGCTTCAATCATCTGGTAATAATTACGATGTTAACAAGGATTCTGAGGCCACATAAAGACTGATTAAAGGCACCATAGTCAATGAACAGTATTTCCAATGGACATGCCGCTGCATATTAATTAATGTAAAAAGAAGGTACTGTTCCCCAGTCTTAGGGCTGGACGTTACCCTATTGGGATACCACTAGCTGCTCTTTAAAATCCCCCAGCACATGAGGGCCTACAAATAACAGAAGCTCATTTCTGACTCACACAAGTCCAGAGGGCGTCTTCCTAATGGCAGCAAGCTGGCCTCCAAGTGGGGACTCAGGGACCCAGGCTCCTTCCACATTGTGCCTCTGCCCACTCTGACAGGTGATTTCCAGGTGACCGTGCCCTCTGCAGGAAGCCAGCAGACAGGAGAGGGCCCACTGAGGTAGGCAGCTGTAAAGATTTCGGAGACTTTGCCCCTGGGGGAAGGCAGGGACTTGAGTTTCTCCTCACTAAGCCCCTCACTGAGACCCAGCCTTGACAACTGTCTGAAGAGCTAAAAGGCTCATACAAAGACACCGCCCCAACGCGCCTGGCAGCCCAACGGAACCGCCGTATACAGCCTTCGTTGGAGAGGACCGCCTTAGGTCTTTTCATAAAGACCAGCAGATAATTTTATCTGATTCCACTGCCCGTGGTGAAGTGGCATTTTCCCTTCTTCCTTGTTTAACCCCATTTATTGCTGACAAGGTGATCTTCCAGCCTCCCTGCTACTCTGCCCGGAAAGCCCCCAGAGGGAGTTCTGGTCAACCCCTTGCTTGCGGTCATGGGCAGGCCTGTCCCGGTGTCTTCCTCTTGCCTGGGGCCTCTTCACTCTGAGCTCAGTTCCACTTCTCCGAATGAGTTCACCCTCAGACGTCACACCCAGCGTCCCTTCCTCAGGCAGACCGTACCTCTCCCGTGCCCCATCCGACCAGGGCCTCTAGTTGCATTGTTGATGACATCCTATACTTGATCTTCGTGGCAGTCACCACAGTCAGGAATTGGGTGTTGGTGGGAATATGTAAACGATGATTTTTTTTTTTTACCAGACTTGAAGCTCTATGATGCATAAAGAGACACGTTTCTGTCTGCTCTCCATTCTGGTACTAGCGCCAAATCTCGTCCTTAGCGCAAGGTAGGAGCTCAAGAAATAGTTGTTGAATATCTAGAGCTTCCTCTCCCTAGATCTTGGGCTTTCCTCTGATCCATGTAAGCCAACGCAAAAGAAACGTAAGGGGTTCCCGGCATGGTCTGCAGACATGGGATTAGACATCAAGTCATTTGCAGAGGCTTCGAATTTACACATATACCGTATGCTCCTCTCCTGAAGATGCTTGCACAGAAAGCCTGACCTTGGGGCATCTGGGGGCACGACCTGAAAGGCTCCCGTAGAAGCAGCACACGCGTATCTTCTCTCTGTGCCTTGAATGGAAGAACATGGCTGTGATACTAACTCAGGTGTGTGTGTGTGTGTGTGTGTGTGTGTGTGAACCACAGCTAATTTTTACATACATTCAAACTAGGAGTTCTCATGCTGGGAAACTGGACAATACCTAATGGTGGGTGACACCTTTCATTTGGCGTCCACAGAGGTTTCCAGGGGAGCCGTCAGTGCCCCCTGTTCCCAGATCGGTGCTGGGGGTGAGCTGGCAGTTACTATCCTCAGGCTGCGAGGAAGGCGGGCAGGAAAGGAGAAGGGTCCTGCCACAGTCCCACAGCCTGCAGGGAGGGGACTTCCTGTCTGTCGTAGGCTCTGCCACGCGGTGAGTCCCCTGTAGAAACGGCGACCTGGCACCCAGGGCCTGGGCTGCAGCTCAGAGCCTTCCAACAGAGTCTGACTTTTTTTATATTTTAGAGAGAAGGGAAGACAGGAAGAAAGAGAGGGAGAGAAACGTCAACCAGTTGCCTCTCGCACACGGCCTGCCCGGGGAACAAACCCGCCACCCAGGCTCGTGCCCCCGTTCCCTGACTGGGGATCAAACCTGTGGGCCTTCGCCCTTGGGGGCGACGCCCCGATTTAGGACACCCACCCTAGGAGGCTTCCAGGAGAGTCAGGTCTCCTAGGGCAGTGAGAGGCTTGGCAGCCACCCCAGTACCCAAATGTAGCAGGTGACTTAAAATATCTTTTGAACATCCATGACTGTTATGATTCTGCCCCTGTCCACGCCTCTCACCGCTTCACTTAGGAGACCTTTGGCCAGCGGCTGCCTGCACACGTGCGGGCAAATCCTTAGAGGTGCCAGCACCAGCGGTAGTGGTAGTGGTAGCAGTAATAACGTTTATGAAGCGCCTGCTGCATGCGCAAACCTCTCCTAGGTATTTGCCAGCTCATGCTCACCTCCCAGCTGCGGCAACTTGCTCAAGGTCAAGGCTAAGAACCGGCCAAGCCGGGATTTGAACCCGGCTTATTCTGACTCACCCGCCTGTTCCATTTCTCCATCATGCCACCTGCCTGTGAGCCCCTGAATTATCCGGGTGCACCCCAGAGTCATGTGGGATGGTCAAAACTGGTCGCTGGCCAGCCTGCGTTTCAGGGTGGTGTCTGCCTGGCGGGCGCCCCGCACCCCCGCAAGGCTGCGCTAACTCTCCTCCTCTGTGGATCAGGAGGACAGACACCCTCCCTGCCCCTCCCAGTCGGCCTGCTCCTCCGCGTTCAGCTGACAGCTGCGGGGAGGACAGCGCTGCTCAAAAAGGGTCCCTAATTTCCCCCTGGCAAGGAAGGGACCGCAGTGCAACCCGGGAGAGGACAATTAGCACACTCTGTGGGAGCTATGGCAGCAACAGATGCTGCCCCAGGGGCCCTCCGAGCCGCAGCCCCTGGAGCGGGAGGGCTCTTCCCCGCAGAGGGAACCTGGCAGCCAGCAGCGGCCGGGCGGCCTGAACTCCCGGCTGATCTGAGAGGGACCTCATCACAGCAAACTGGAGCAGTCCGGTCACCCCGTCCTCGGATGGCTGGGGGACCACCCCGTCTCCCTCCTGCGTGAGGAAGTGTCCGAACCGGGGTCTGGGCAGACCTCAAGAACGTTGCCCATGGTTGAGAGCAAGAAACCCGGAGTGGACCCACTTTGGTCTGAGTTCCGGTGTCACCACTTCCAAGTGTCATCCTTGGGAAAATCCTTCCCTTCTCTAATCCTCCGTTTCCCCGTTTGTAAAGCAAAGCAATAACCGTGTGCACCAGATGTTTGGTTTTGAGGATGACATTGATCATGTATGAAAACACCCCATAGTGAGAGACGCCCGAGTAAAAGGGACTCGGGTGTCACCATCACCTTTATCTCTGCCTGGCTCCGTAAACACACTAATCAGACGTACGTACGCCACGAGCGCCGGGCTGAGAGCACCTCCAGCCCAGTGACGTCAGGCCTGCTGACCTGGAGGTGTCCCAAGTCACCTGCGAAAGGGAGGCGGTTCTCATGCCTTACCAGGCGCCTTAGCGGGGCTGGCTGGGAGAGCCGCACGCAGCAGAGCGTATGCCAACGTTTTCAAAGACGGAGCTTTCTGTGCCGGGGAGCAGCCTCTCGTTAATCGGGGGCCGTGGACGAGGGAAGATGGGGGCTCAGCTTCCCCCGGGTGAAATGCAGGCCTGCTACAAATGACCTTGTGCGCAGGCACCCGGGACCCATCGGGCCGGACCTCCGTGCCCTTGGTCCGCAGGCAGACTGAGAACGGGGCTTTTCCACTCGGTTCACACCGCCCGGCTCTGCGCAGCCCTCCCGCTGGGACCACTGCCCGGCCCTAACGACCTTCCTCATGCTTCCCGTTTCAGGAGGTCAGAAACTTGCCCCACGCCCACCACCAGGTCTAGGTAAGCAAGGGCGAGCGGCCACGCCATCCCCTCTCCGGGCATCAGCCCTCGGCAGGGCGCAAGTGCCGGCGGGGTAAGGTAATGCGGAACGGCAGGCTCATGTCATAAAAGGCCGGTGCTCCACACGAAGACGTGGAACCAGAAGAACAAATCACTGGCACTAAGAATCTATTTCCTTCTTTACTGTGTCATTTTTCCTGCTGGATTTGGCTCCTTTTCCAGGCCTCCCTCCCCTTTGCAGCGGCGTGACTACCAGTGGTCCCAACACCACTAAATGGAAGAGGCTCCCTCTTTCCAAGGGCTCCCGACTTGGTCCCTGGCCAGCACACTTGTCATCCACTGGCCAGGTTTCCGTGGGAGGACCGGGAAGCTCCTGGTCCCGTCCCTGCGCCTGGGGTCCAGCCAACATTCCTTGACACTCTGCCATCTCGGCCTGGGCCTCCCTCTGCCCAGCAGGACATCAGCGGGACTTCAGGGGGTTTGACGCGGGTAACGAAGGGTCGTGTGACCCAACGCAGAGGTGGCACCAAGCCAATGGGGTGCTGAGGAACCAGCCCGATGGGCCACCCCAACCTCCACAGAGCAGGAGGGGGAGGGAGGAGGCTTGCAGTGCATCGCTGTGTCTTCTAAGACTCTTCAATTCTCAGAATTAGGGCTTAGGCTCAAGGAAGTGGAACCTCAGAGGACGTTGAGCGATTCCTACGAATATATTAGTTGCATTTAAACTTGAAACGCGCAAGGTAGCATTGTCTCCCACCCGTTTATCTATGTTGATTGTATAAATCCTACGTGTAATGTATAAAAATAAAGGCTATATATTATCACAATCTTACCAGTAAAAACAGTGCAACTTTCAAACCCCTTTTCCTCAACCCTGGCCTCCTCTTAACCTCCTTAGAGGTGGTCACAGTTAACTAGTTTGGGATATAAACCTCTAAGTCTTCTGTGGTTCGCACACAAAGAAATAAATGCACCCTGCAGAATAACAATATTGTTTTCTAATGTACTGATTTAACATACAGTGTCCAGCCGCGTGTATGACTCTGGGCTTAGCTCTTATACCACTTCACCTTGGGTCGTAAAGAAGACCCCACCTGACAGATATTTACCTTGCTGTACAGTATGTGACCGCCATGCATGTATCCCGGCTTACTTAGCCACTCCTGTGTTGATGGGCACCCACTAGCTTCCCGCTTTTTGCCTCTTACAACGACCCTCTTTGCATGCACGTGCTTTTCTGGGATAGATGTTGAGAAGTGGAACGTAGGCTGAGCCCACTTTTAGTTTCAAAAGGCGTGTCCAGGTCAACGAGGATCTGGCATGACGACCCCAATGACCGTGACCGTTGTATGATCCGTTCTTTGAAGAGCCACGTTCTCTCTGGTGTGGCCTGTGTGGATTTTCAGACGTGATTCTCCTTGCTTGTTTTCCTGTCCAGTTGCTTCCCATCTTGGCACCCGCACTGAGGGCGCTCAGGGTCCTTGCGGGGTGTGGGGAGCAAACAGAGGTGACTGATGAGAGGCAGGGACGACAGTGTGGCTTCGGTCACACGGGTCCGCGACAGGAGACTTTGTCTGCTTTTCCAATGGCTCCGACGGCTGCTCACAATCCAGTGCCTATTGGCTGGGGCATCTTCGCTGTAAAGACACGTGGCTTAAACTACATTCCTGCCTAATAATTATGTGCACTTTCATCCCTTGGGTAAATTTCTATCTATTTGTTTCTCCATTCAGTTCTAGGCTTTAAAGAATCAAGTAATTTTCAAAAAAAAATGAGAAGAAACAAACTACTCTGCCATTAGCATGGATAACGTGGGACTCAAGGTTTGTGTCTTCCCAGCCACCCCTCTCCCCGTCGGACAGGCCAGCCCCACGGGTGCGCCTGCTTCGGGCACACACGCCTGGCTGCTGGGCCGTCCTCCGTCGGGGGAACGGCTCCTCGGCTGGAGACCTGGCCTCAGGGACGCTGTCACGTGCGTTTGCAACGTATGTGGCCGCAGACTCGCTTCACACCAACCTCCAGCTGTGTCGGGAGCTGGGGATCTGCCCGGGAAACGTGTAAAGGTTTGGGAACACGCGCAGTTTGCACTTCGTGTTGTCAGCGCGCAACTATTCCAAAGGAACTTTCTCACCACTTGGCTGCAAAAAGAAAGAGAAAAAAACAAAACGCGAACCTATAACGCATGGGCGTCCCGACAAAGTGACACATTTAATGAACACATCACCCGAAGGAATATTCCTTCCAATTTGATAACTGCTTCGCTTGCGTTCAAAAACATGCTAACGAGTTGTTCCAAATACTTTTGCGGGTTATCTAATTACCATTGAGGAAATCTTCAACAACGTCTTGTACTTCGGGGCAGCATTCGTACAGTTTTTGAGTAGGGGCAAGGGTGAGGTTTATCCTTGATGGATCGGGAGAGAATTGGGTGACTCAACAACATAAACAAACATTCCTTGCGAATGACGAGGAAACACTGCTGTCCTTTCAGCTGACCCCCTACGTAAACTCCTGTATGTTTTCCTCAGGCGCGCAGATGGTTCTTCTATTGAAGGTTGTTGGGTTTCTGTAGGGGAAAGGCCCTGTGTTCATCTTCTTTAATTGCCCCTGTGTGTCCTTTTGTGGGGTTGGGCTTGTAACAGGCACGGAAGAAGGACTGGTAGGAATGGAGAACATCAGAAATTCCCATTTACCGTCAAAATCAATAGTCTGACTAGGAAATTCTCTCACCAGCCCACTAAGCAGTTTTCCAAAGTATCTGTAAATACTTAGAAACTAGTTTTGAGGTATTTCTTAGGCTTCAAAGCATCCCCCTGAGTCACCCTCACGGCTCACAACTGAGAGGCGTGTCTCGCAGTTAAGGTGACATCCACACTAATCTGGGCCCCCCGCCCCCGGCGCACAGCAGTGATGGGGTGGGGTCAGACTGCAAGGGACAGGAAAACCCCAACTCGGATCAGCTCCCGGAGTCAGCCGGTGCCCTCCGGGCTGGCGAACTCGGTGACAGAACCGCATCAGCAGCGACTTCCTGTCTGGGTTCCAGGTCCACTCTGCCACGTGTTGGCTTTGTCTCTAGGTTCACTCCCTCCTGGATACTCCATGGCTGCTTCTCTCTCTCACGCCCACTGGCATCCACGTTCTAATGTAGAAAATAAGACTGTTTCTCGTGCACCTTTTAAAGAGAGCCAGGGACCTTCCTTCCCTCCTCACTGGCTGGATGTGCCGCGTGACCAGCATCCGGGGCTGGAGCTGGGCCTCCCTGAGGGTCGGGGCCCTGACAAGGGAAGTGGAAGCTCCGTTGGGGTGGGTCGGTGTTATCGCTGGACAGTGGGCACCTCACTGGGGTTCTGCTAAGAAGCAGGAAGAAAAGGGACATTAGAAGGCAACCGCTTGTTATCTGCGCCCAATTGAAATCAGAAGATTGAAATCACACGAGTCTCCCCCAAGGGCACCCATATCTAGGCTGGGAGCGGAATGGAAGTACAGAGGCGTAGGTAGGCCTGCACACACATCTCCTAGGCATTCATTTCAAGTTCTGTGGGGGTTCTTAAGTGACATTGAGAAGAATCCATTTCACTTTTTTTTTTTTTTTTTA